>CM061140.1:65940748-65960757 GCA_030789695.1 Scilla litardierei
CTTGGTGCCCCAGAGGTTGCTGGTGGCTTCG
The DNA here is from genome assembly GCA_030789695.1 of Scilla litardierei. NCBI lineage: Eukaryota > Viridiplantae > Streptophyta > Magnoliopsida > Asparagales > Asparagaceae > Scilla > Scilla litardierei. Next base: position 65,940,780 of record CM061140.1, read on the forward strand.
AACTTGGTAGCTCGAGATCGCTTGTCGTACAACTCTTGTGCATTGAGGAGCATGCTTTGAACATCCATATGTTCATGCTTCCTCTGCAACTCGTTGGTCATCGAAGCCAGAGTAAGGCACCTGGCCTTCTCTGCATCCCTCTGGGTACAATTTGTAGGCTTCCTTTTCATCGAAGGTCGAATCTTCTTCGGGCTTATCCGGAGCGTCTTTCGAACAGTACGTATCCTATTCCGGCTAAGGAAAGGACCAACTTGATGTTCCTAATCCAGTCTTTGTAGTTCATTCCATCCAGCACGTTCTTCTCAACCATATATCTAAGTCCCGAATCCATTCTGCATTTTATGGATACTCTAGTCAGTATATGTTTGTAGTATAGTTTTAATGGTTTTTATAAAACTATATGCTCCCACTAAATTTATTAAAGCCATAATAATAAACAATTTATTATAAAATAACATTTGTGAGAGAGGGATCCGACTACCCCGAGTCTGACAACCTTGAGTGTATCTCAACAAGTTGTCCGACTCTGCAATCGGTAGACGAACTCGTCGTCAATCATATTAACTATGATTCCCTATCGATTTTAACCCCTAGTCATTTGTGATCATGAGTGTGCTCAACCGGATCACAATGGCTAGCTGATCACTCCGTATTTTACACCTTTTTTCCGCATGTTTGCATGCCATTTAGATCGCTCAAATCATGCTTTTCACGATTTATCGACGATATTGCGATACTTTTCACGATTTGTTGTTTTTGTCGTATTTCGGGAGATTTGGAGCGATTTGGAGTGATCCCGAGATACACCTACTCCGGAGTGTCACCGACGACTTTCCCGAGGGGTATTTTGCTATTGGAGAGGAGCGGAAGAAGAAAGAACGTCGTAGGAGCGACGAGGAGGCAAAAACACTCAGAATGGGCATTTTCAGTGTCTCACTCGGCCGAGTGAAGGAGTCACTCGGCCGACCAGCGAGACCCCGCTCGGGCCGGTCAGATCGGACATGCTCCAAGTGTGCACTCGGCCGAGCATCAGAAGCCGCCTCGGCCGAGTGACGTATCCCGTCCGCCCGAGTGGCACTCAGACGACGCCCCTCAAAAAGAGTCAACTTACTGTTTTTCGTCAGTCTGAGCAGCAGAAGCCCGACTCGGCCGAGTGGCAATTGCCGACCGCCCGAGTGAAGATAAGCCCATCAGCCGAGTGACGACAACTCACTCGGCCGAGTGACGCCCGAAGTGAAGACCCCCAAGACCCCGGACTTGCTGTAAATTCTCAGGGTCTCTCACTCGGCCGAGAGACTTTTGTCACTCGGCCGAGTGAGCAGCGCTGCCTGTAGCGGAAATCACGATTTTGGAGCTACGCAGGGGCAGTTGGGTCACGAATTTTTGGGCAGTTTTGGGGGTATTTAACCCCAGATTCTAACCTAGTTTAGAGAGCTTTTTGATTGCTTTTGGCAGCCTTTTTAGATTAGACTTTTTAGAGTTTTATTTTTGTGATTGGAGAGGAGAGAAAAGTGTTATTTTGTTGGATTCTTGGAGAGCTACATTGGTTTGTCTCCCTCTCTATTAAAAATCCTATTTTTATTGTTATTTTGATTATTGCCATGAATTATATTGCTATTTCAATTGATTATTCTTCCATTTGTAATATGATTTGTGAGTAGTCTAAACGTCTTAGGGCATGGGGATGAACCCTACGAGCCCAATTTCCGATTTGTGATGATTTAGTAGAACTATTGCTAGAATTGCTATTAGGGTTAGTTTGGGATCGATATGTTGCGGATAGCTAGGTGTTCATATCGATTGGGATTTGCAAGAGATTGGATCCCAAATCGATAGGAAACCCTAGAAATCTGAATTGGGGTGGAATTGAGTTCCCGAAGTATCGGTTTGCAAGAGATTGGACCGATACTAGGATCCTCGGTTGCAATTCTATACCAATACCCGTTTGCAAGAGATTGGACGGGTAGGAACTATCACAACCTAGGTCGTAGCCCGAGTTTGCACGAGAGTGGGCTCGGGATGCGATTGAACGATGACGTTGATCCTAATGCTAGCTTGCCTAGGCTAGGGTTTGCAAGAGATTGGGCCCGAGCCTAGGTTCGCTATAGACCGGCAACAGCGCGAGAGCGTGGGCTAGGTTTTACATTCAGTTGCAACTAGTTCACCTGAAATACTACCCTAGCAATTGTGATACCGATGAATCACCTTGACGAGATACGGTGAGTAGCGGGGATTCCCTATTCCCTAGGCGTCTTTATTTGATTTTATATCTCCATACTTTGTTTGACGATTGTGACAACATCACCGAAAGGCACTTTCCTACTCTTCTGTCCCTATAGCCAGGTTGTTCGGAGAAGGCACTGTCATACGTCCTCCCTGTGTTCGATACCCGCTCGTCGCTACACCGTGCGCTTGCGGTAAAACTACACGGTCGCTCTTTAGGGTGTACGCCCGGGCGCGATCAAGTTTTTGGCGCCGTTGCCGGGGATTTATCTCCGTGTAATTTGCGCCATAGCTAGGTATTTCTTGGGTTACATTTTGGAGCGATCACTAGCCTAGTCGGTCCCTTGTTTTCGTGTCTAGCCTGACTTGCCCCGCCGCTCGGTGTATGCACGACACGTCGGTTTGGGTCAGGACTTAGACTACATTCTTGGTTAGACTTATGCTGATGCTCGAAGGATGAGACAACGGTTTCAGTCAAGTCAAGATGTCAATCAAGAAATCGGTTTCTATAAGATTGACATATCACGGCTTGAGTGTAGCTCAACAACCGTAACATGTTTCTTACAGTTGCCAACTCCTAAAACAAGGAGGGCTACAATTTATCTTGAAGAAGATTATTATCGTATTGACTTAGGTATAGTCGATGGACTTACATAGTCATGAATCGACTCATTGCGGTCCAGCGGACGCAGCCAGGGAATTGACTAAGCCAGGACCACTTGTTACCCAGTCTAGCTAGGTTGGTCCAGCAAACTTAGCCAAGCACATTGACCGACATCATGATCCATTGAAGGAGTTTTCATCAATTCTATGTTTTCCAAACAACTAAATGGCTTTTAATTAAGAAAACTAGTTAATCCTTATCAACTAGTGGATCCTAAAAATTCGAAATTTTATGGATTGGTTGAACAATTTTTTTTATTAAGTCCTTATCAACTATAAGGTTCATTTGTTCAACGTGCTACCCCAATCTAATTAGGATTTTATAAAACAATTCAACATTTTCAAAAATAGTCTCTTGTGAAAATCATCAATTAAACGATTTTAGAAATGATTTACAAACAAAGGGACTACCCTAATCTGGTATTAGGTTTTGATGTTGTTTTGTTTTGTCAAATGTAACATGTCACTAGTTTATAAAATTTCATCTCATAAAATTTTTTAAACATTTAATGGCTAACCTAATAAGGTTCACATGTCCATTAAAAAGAAACAACTAATTTATCAACATAAATAAAGTTTCATATTATGACATACATGAGTATTTGCAAGTTTAAATTATCTACATAATAAAAACATGCAAATCTAAATTTTAACAATTAAAATTAAAGATTAAAATTTAAAGCCTAAAAAAAATTTCTTCACATAAAACTAGGTAGTATAAAATTATCATATAATTTTAAACCTAGGCTTTAAAAAAAATTTTAAACCATATTTCTAAAATTAAAATATCACATAAATAATTTTAGAAACATCTATGTAAAAAAAGAAACTAGTTTATGTTTCATCTCATGAAAAATAAAGTATTTCTATTATTTACATATTTTTAAAACAATTTTAAAACTCTTTTAAAATCTTTTAGAAATCGTTTTAGAAGCTTTCAAACAAAGTTTTTAAAGATTTCTAACTTTTATGTAACTAAAGAAAATTTAAATTTCAAAGATAAAATTTTTCTATAAAGTTACATAAACATTAAATACCCCCACAAATTTTTATATCTCATAAAAAAATTTATAAAGTATTTAAACATTGGTGACCTATTTAAAATTTATCGCATAAAATAAATAGTCCCAAAATTTTCGTGTTGCAAAAACAATTTTTAAACACAAAACAATTTTTAAAACTATTAAAAAAAATAGTTTGTATGTTAAAACTTAAGCAATTTTAAAGATTTAAATGACGCTTAAAAGATCAACATGCATAACCGTGGCTCTGATACCACTGTTGGGGTTTTGGCGGACCCCCAGAGCTCGGATCTGGGTCCGTCCTAAGTCGGAGGACCACAAAGGCACGAATGCGCAGCGGAAAACGGAAATTCAAAATTTCCAGACTAGCTAAACTATTTAGCTAGGCTCTGGGGAGCCAGAACCCAGCCCGATCTATGCCAACTTGGGGTGGATCTGACCACCCCAAGAGGGATCTACACTAAAGCGACTAATTAAATCTACATTAAAAACTACTTAACCACATACCCGGAATCTTGGCCCTGGAGCAGGCAAGATGTACCGCACCGTCTTCAGAAGCTCCTCGTAGCCGAGCCGCTTTAACTCGATCTGCCTGAGCCGCCTCGCACCCTCGCACCGATCCGCCCGAGCCGACTTTCGCCTCCGAGCCGATCACACGCGGTAGAAAGTTTCACTTGAGAAGAACCCGCGTCTTAGACGTCCAGATCAAGAATCCAAACCCCCTTCGTAGTCTTGCTAGGACTACTCCGGAGAACAGGAAAGAGAGAGAGAGAGAGAGAGAGAGAGAGAGAGAGAGAGAGAGAGAGAGAATTTAGTCGCCGATCGAGCTTGCTCTAAAATCTGGAGCTACTTGATCGATGGCTTGGTGTGTTTTACAACGAGGAGAGTGCACCCCTATTTATATAGGGAGTCAGCACTCACTCTCTCGTTGCGAGCAATGTGGGACATTCCGCAAAAGAGAGAAAAATCAATTAAGCCAATTTGGCTTAATTTCAAGTTAAAGTGAGCTTTTCATAAAAGCAAACTTTAACTAATTAATTCTCTTTGCACATTAAACCTTAGACACCAAACAAGCTATCAATCCGAAGAGCTTCGAATGGTGAACGCGTAGGAACCGACGGCGACGAATTTTGACTTCGTTTGACCCCTCAAACAATTGCTCAAATTTAACAAATTGTCAAAATCAGTAGCCGTCATTTGGGGTTTCAAAAAAAACCTAAATGACTTAAGTTGCGGGCGCGCCTGCTAGGCTTAGCGGGGCGCGCCCGCCCAAGGGAGCAAGGGCGGGCCGCCCGCCCGCTGTTGCAGCCAGCAGGCGCTCGCCCACATCTGCAGCGGGCGTGCACCCTCTGCAGCCAGCGGGCTGCGCCCGTTTGCCTTGCCTATGGGCCTTTTAGCCCAGTGGGTCTAACCCACTTCGCCTTGGACTGTTTTCACGTTTTCGGGCTCGTTTGAGCTCCGATTTGGACACGGTTTGAACCTGTGTTTAGACCGAGACGATCCCATCATCCAGGTAACCCTTTCCAATATATTTGTTCCTACTAAATTTGTCGTAACCAATTTACGACACGTTTAATCTTTGGTTTGCATCAAATGCAACGTTTGTCTCTATTGCTATTGCGACTAACTTTCACAACTTGACTTGTGAATATTTAATATCATCAAATGATATTTCTCTCTATTCTATCTTCCTATTACTAAGACACGAACACTACTTAGTGTGAGACCCTACAGCCTGACCTTACTACAGGTTGGGGCTCGGAACCCCTAGACGACGGTCACTACGAGCAGTAGTTGTCGTCCCTGTTTCAGAATCATCATAATGTGATCGACCCTTTGACAAAAGTAACATTGGATTTACATTGGCTGTGTCAGTGATGAACTTCGTTAACCGTAGTCCCTTCGTCAAGACTGTGTTTATGTTGGCCTAGGGTATGGTTTATTGTCAACCCTATTAGACAACATTGGTCAGTATACAACCTTCTTTATTGTATATATACGTGTACTTCTTACAACGCACCCCGGCTGAGGATTAACATAAAGACCGTACTGAGCCTATGACACTAACTTCCCTTTAACGGAAGTGACGAATCCCATCTTAGTCATCTACTTGCCTCATGAGCTTCGGGTGCAACTCAACCTAAGATCTTTCAGCAGGCCTAGCCTCGAGGCTAGATCATAGGTCTAAGCTACACCGTTCACTCACAGGTTTGTACAAACGACTTCAGGTCTTAAGTACCAGCTAACCTATCATCACTCTAGAGTTATTAAAGACAGTTCAGTTAAAGTCAACCATTTAATAACTCTTATGTGGTCGTTCAGTGAACTCATTCTCCAATGAGCACATGTGTCTCGTCTCCGACTTCACCAAGTCGAATGACTATGAGATCATCATTACCCTAAGGTAAGACTAAGACACAGTGGTCTGTCCGATGTGTCGATATCCAGTTCTCGACACATCTATGACCACGAACCGTTTAAGACTTATGTTTACATTCGGTCGCTTACTTAGATCTCATCTAGATACGTAAGGACCTAACTATAAGTCTATGGATATTATCTAAGTATATTAATACGAACGTTTTTATACTTAGTTAAATACGTACCAAATACAGTATGAACAAGACGTATATCTAGGATAAATTGCCTTATGGGCACATATTCTCCTACATCCTCAAGTGCAAGTAAGGTAAATCTTTGTCAAAGTTTGCCTTTAATTCTAATAAGGTTACTACTTGTTACACTTGCAGTGGTAAAGGTTATTGCTCTACCGAATGCCCTTCCAAACCCTCCAAAGATTACTACCAAGGAAAAGGGAAGAAAAATTGGAAAGGCAAGTCCAAATTCAAGAACCAAAAGAAGGGACTTGTCAGCACGTTCGATGACTCTGATGAGGACTCATCTAGTGACGAAGAGGGAGATGACAAGGAGCACGCCCACATGTGCTTTATGGCAAAAGGGAAAGAGTCTTCGTCAAGCTCTAGCGAGGAGGAATGCGATGGTGAAGAAAAGGAGGAGCCAAAGCTAGCATATGAGGAGCTTGAGTATCGTTTCAATGTGGCCTCCAACATGGCAAGTAAGTGCATCGACTCATATGCTAAATTGAAAGCAAAATTTAAGAATGCTATGAGTAGGGTGCATGCTTTAGAATCTTCTTGTATAAATACTAATGATGCTTTGCATATTTGTGACACTAGTGAGAGAGAGACACTTCTCTCTAAAGTTAAGAATTTGAGCATTTCTAATGAAAAATTATTAGCTCAAAATCTTAGCTTAGAAACTCGCATTCAACAACTTACGTTGAAATGCGAAGAGAAATCCCAAAAGCTCAAAAGCTTTGTTTATTCTAGGGATTCACTTCACGGTTAGCTTGAAAAACAACATCCGACAAGCCATAGAGGAGGTTTGGGAACACTCCAAAGGTGATTATCAAACCCACCTCTAATTTTTCTTTTGGTGTAAATAGAAGAAATATTACAAAAGCACCTAAGAAGAATCACAATGCTTTCTTGTACAACAATAACATCAACAAGAAGCATCTAAATCAGAAGGTGGTAAGGAAATATGAAAACTCTTCATGTTTTGCTAAGAAGCAAAATCCACACTTTATGCATGCCAAGAAAATATTTTCTACACCTAAGCATGTCAGATCCACCCCTCTTGCAAATGCAAAACCCTTGCCTAGGAAATCATTGAGTTTATGCATTTCCACTAGGTATAGTGTGCAAGAGAGGGATATATACATCAACTCTTTAGTTCGGGATGTGATCACCTCATGTGATTACATTAGGAAATCAAACTCCTCTTGGGTTTGGTTTCTTAATGTTTATGTTTCTCACACATATGCATATTGCATGAGTATTGTGCTTAATTGTTTATTTTCTAGCATACCCATTGTTGTATGTGTTTCATGGTTTTGAAAATTTGTCAAATTATTTTTCATGAAAATGGGACCTTGGGAGAATACATTGTTATACATGCATGTGTGTATGACAATGGGGGAGTTATTGTAGCTAATATATTTAAAATATTTTAAAACATATTTTAACTCTCATTTTGATTTGTTCTTGATATCATTGTTTACATTTGGTTATTATTGGTCTCAAATTCAATCCTTGGATATTGCCAACATGTTTCATGTTATATTTTCTTTTGGCAATGTTATGTGTATCAATGCGTTTGATTTTTCCATATCTGTTGCTTTGATACACTTTAGGACCATGGCTCCAAGTATTATTTACAATTGGTAAAGAGTATTATCATTTATCTCTTTCTTTGCAATTGTTATTAGATTCTAGAAGTAAAAAATTTGACCTTTTCTGTGATCTAGGGTGAGCATGTGATAGTGACTGATACCCACTAAATTTTACAATTTGGTATCGTACATCTCTTTATCTCTTGCTTATTGTCACATCTTTGATTAGGATGTTAAGGGGGATATATTTGATGTCCACCTTTTTGACAATGACAAAAGGAGAGAGATATGCATTATGTAAATTATGTTTATCATACATATGCATTTGGGGAGAGAAATATATGTATGGGGAGAGATACGTGGGATTATGTAAACCATACATGTGGAGCATGTTATATAATTATTGCAATTGGTTTCTGTAATTCATGCCTATTATATGTTACCATTGTTTCTTATTATTTCAATTGGTATAATGAGTATTTATAATTATGTATCTCATTTTACTATTGATACATATAAGTAGGGGGAGCTCATTAGCATTGTGCTTTATTTTCTTTATGTTTACATAATGTGTGTCATCATCAAAAGGGGGAGATTGTTGAGTATTGGTGTTTCATACTAATGTTATTTTGATGATGATCACAACATTATGTTGTTTCTAATGACTCTCTTGTTTAGTTTCATAGTTAACATTTTAAGAATATCATTTTTGAAGACTAAACACTTGGTGCAAGGATGACATCGAGAGGAGCAATGACATAGCTTGGACTCAAGAGGTGCCATAGCTTGCGGATGATGAAGCGTATCAAGGTTGAAGCCATAGAATCTAAGGGAAGCAATGTAATCCATGTAATATTTTATTTATTGCTTTTCTTCTTTTTAAGTCGAGGTTTAATGTAATGCCATGATAGATGGATTAACTCATTCATGCATATGCATTTTCCATCTTAATGAGCCTCATGATTATCATAGAAATCATCCCAATAGGTTCACCTTGCCTTAAACTCAAACTAGAGTTTTGGCTCTCTTACAGGTGACTGACGAAGGTATTACATGCGACTGGGTGATTTCAGGCGCATGTCGAGCCTTCGACAGTTGACTGTAGTGAACTGCTCACGTCAACCTTTTATTGACTCTTACTTGAGCTTATGGAACAGTCGACTGAAGGTCTATTTACAGGTGCATGTCTTCCAACAGGTGCATGTGAATTGTTCTACAGTCGTCTGTGCATAACTTGTGTTTTCTGGGCTTCATCCTAATTTGCAAGTCAGTCGACTGATGAAGTATTTACTGTCGCCTGTATATTTACAATCGTCTGTACTTTGGTTATCAGTGTATGTATACTCAAGTACGTATGTTGTCCTTCTCTGTTTTATTTCCATCCCCTGCAGTAGTCGCCTGCTGAAAGATAGATTGGCGTCTGTCCATTATACAGTCGCATGTGTAGTCTTCTACAGTCGCTTGTCCTGGCTCAGATTATAGCCGTTGGGATTTATTTAGCCGTTGATCAGTCGACTGTCAGATGTTCATCAGTCGACTGTCGCTGATGTTTCAGCCCGGATTCTAGCCATTACTGCCTTTTGTTTTTGGCTTTATCCTTGTGTTTTGAGAGTTCTTTTATGGTTCCTATATATATGAGAGGTCTGAGTTTATTAGAATTTCTTGCAAGTATTGCAAATCTTTAGAGATTGATTAAGCCATTCTCAAACGCTCTCATTTTCCTTTTAGAGCTCATGCTCTCATCCATGCATTGAAGTCAACCTCAAGGAAAATCATCCAAGTGCATATCATGCAAATCTCATCACTAGGAGATCATCTTCCATGCATTGTATTCATTAATGAGTAAGTTCATCTCAAGGCATAGGTAAGAGTATTTGTTTTACTTTGTGTTTCATTGAAATCCTAATTCTCTTTGTGGGAATTAGATACTCTCTTTGTAGGAGTTTGGCGTCCTAGTGTAAAGCTAACCCTAATTCTCTGTGTGGGAGTTAGTAATTCTCTGTGTGGGAGTTTAACACCTGTAGGGTTGATTTGGTTCTTGTGTAGGACAAAATCCTCTATGTGAGTTATCTCTTTGTGAGATTGTATTCACTTTTCTTTGTGGGAATTATAGTGAATATTGGTGTGGCTGGACATACCCAAGGTTGGAGAACCAATGTAATATCTTGGGTTTGCGTTTGGATTGATTGTGCTGATTAATTCCTCTTGCATTTATTATTCCACATTTGCAAGTTAAATTTTAATTGCACAATTTATTGCCATTACTCTATTCACTCCCCCTCTAGAGTGTTTGTTGTTAGTATTGCAAGGTAGACGGTCCATACAATTGGTATCAGTGCGAGGTTATAACATACAATAACGATGGCATTCTACGCTATATCTGCGTCTCATGAAGAAGGTCTATTAATCGTACGACCCCCACTCTTCAATGGAACCAACTACCTAAGTTGGAAGATCAAGATGACGATCCACTTGGTCGCTCAAGACCTTTGAGACATCACAGAGTGTTCATTTAAGAAGCCTACTACACACACGGCTTCAAGGACAAAAGCAGAGAAGGACTCGATCAAATTCAATGCGAGGGCAACGAATGCATTCCATTGCGCCCTCACTTCAAATGAGTTCAACCGCATCTCCATGTGCAGAACGGCCACCGAAATTTGGCATACATTGGAGATTTCTCATGAAGGGACTTCGAAGTAGGAATGGCAAAAAAGCCCAGGCCCGTGGACGTTCGACCCAGCCTGCCCGTCGGGCTCGAGCCTTTTTTGATCTAGTCGAGCTTCGGACCGGGCTCAAGCTTGTACCGTGTTTTTTTACGGGCTCGGGCCGGGCTTGGGTACAACATTTGCCCGCTCGGCCTGGCCCGGTATATATATTTACTATATACAACTTATCTCATTAATCAGAACCAAATGTGTAAGAATTTCATTGATTTTTCCAAGTACACAAGCAAGTTTACATGCACAAGCTTGTAAGTCTCTCCTGTGAATTCAAAAAAGACGAGTGTCTATTGTACTTAGAGCAGCGGCTCAAGAGAATGCTGAATTATTTAAACGAACCCCAAGCAATTCTCTGCTGTTGCTTTTCTAACTTGTAGATATATCTAATATAATTATTAGTGTTAAGGTATAAAACTAAACCATTTGGATTTCTGTTATTTAGATTTGAAACTTTTTCGTATTTTTCTTCTCTCTTAACTTCTAATTTCGGTCATTATTACTATCATTCATAAGTAATATCATAACATGCTATTCTTCAATTGAGACAACAATCAGTTTTTTGTTATTTAGATTTTACTTCTTATGGACCCAGAATAAAAAACAAAATTATTTGAATAGTATTCATGGAGCATCAATTATGGCAGCATCTGATATGCACGAAATATGGGTTTTCATGCATAGAAATCAAAGGAGAAATTATTTGCTTAATATATTTGCATCCTTAATTAAATTAACTACGGTAAAAACTTTGCAATCTATTACATTCTAAACCAATGAACATATGTGAATTGGCGCCCGAGCCTGTCTCGAGGCCCGAACGGGCCGGTATTTTGGAAGCCTGCCGCTCACAAGCCCGGGCCCAAGCCCTGCCCATTGTCAAGTAGGGCCGGGACTGGACATGAAAAAGCCCGAGCCCGGCCCGGCCCATTGCCATCCCTACTTAAAAGGTAAAGAAATCTAAACAATATGTATTTAGATCTAAATATGAGTTGTTTAAGATGCAGGAAGGTGAAAACATCTCGGACATGTTCACAAGGTTCACATACATCGTGAACGTTTTAGAAGGACTTGAAAAGGTGATTTTCCAAGTGGATCGAGTGGAGAAGATCCTTAACTCGCTTACATCTCAATGGGAGTCAAAGGCCAACTGAATTTTGGAGTTAAATGCCACGTCCAAATACACCGTTGAGTAGTGCATTGGGAATCTCATGGCGAATGAAGTGAAGCTTCAACACAAGAAGGAGATTCAACCATCCAAGCCTGAGAAGCTGAAGAAGCAAAACGGGGTTGCATTCCATGCCAAGAAGGAGCCAATCGAGTGGAGAAAGAAATTTCATCGAGAAGTCTCGAGTGAAGAAGATGAAGAAGAAGATGCAAGCGATGATGATTTCATCGAGCTTGCCAAGCAATTCAAGGCATTCCTCAAGGGCAAGTAAGGTAAATATTTGTCAAAGTTTGCCTTTAAACCTAAAAAGTTACTACTTGTTACACTTGCAGTGGTAAAGTTTGCCTTTCTGGGGTCGGGTTCGATCTCCGTTCGGGGGCCCTCTTCAGGGGCTTTGTCAGGCGGGCCCCATCCTCGCAGATGGGCTTCTGATCGATAGGTGGGCTTCTGGCTCCAGATTCTTCCGGGCTCCGCGCAGCGGGCTGTGCATTTGGGCCCATGCTGTTGGGCCTCCGCAAAATAGACGTATCAGTAAACAATCGATATAACGGGTTCGGATCCACCCAAGTCTCCCCGACTTGTTCCCGGTGATCCTACGTCCCAAACTCCCGGATCCCCTCCGGCTACTTCAGTTAGAAACCTCTAACTCAAATTTACACTATGAAATTCTTGTAGAAAACCTCTACAAGATCAAATCATACACAAATGAAAATGTGACTCCCGCAAACCGGGATCACACACAACTCTCACAACCGAGAGTAAAACTTGCAATATTCAAAGTAAATGAAATACGAAATGCTTACCAACAAAATCATATGCCTTGAGTAAACTTACGATTTTAGGGCAAGGAGGATTTTGGAGGAGAAGAAGGCACCAAACCCTAGCTCCAAGAAGTTGACCAGCAATGGAAGCCTAGGGAGGAGTTGGTGACCTTGAATCACGCTCTTGGCTTGAATGGCTCACAATCAATGAGAATCTCTCTTTAGGAATAAGAGTGAGGAGAGATTCTTGTGAGAAATGAAGACTTAGAAAATGAGAATAAAATGCTTCTCTTTGATTCTCTAAAATGCAATTAATATCAGCCTTGAATGCTATGAAACAGGAACTCAAGATTATATAGGATAGAGAAGAGAGAGGGAGAAAATTCGTGCATTTAATGCTCCAACGGATCTATTTCTGAAGCAGTCTAATCGGTCAAAGAAGGATCACTGACCGACTAGATTCACAACTAGTCGGTCGGTGATTCAACATGGACCGACTAACAGCTTCACAGCCAATAAAGATAGTTCAGGGAATGAAGAACTAGTCAGTCTAAGAAGACTTGCCAACCGACTAGTTTCACAACTAGTCGGTCGGTGAGTGTTCTTTGACAGATTAAGAGATGAAATCAAATAGGCTGAATACAAGTTGAACTAGTCGGTCTAAGAACAAGTTTCAACCGACTAGTTTCACAACAGTCGGTCGACAGTTGTTCTTTGACCGACTAACGATAAACAGTAGCTCAGGCTGTGAAACTGAATACACAACTAGTCGGTCTAATAAGGATTCCAAACCGACTAGTTTGACAACTAGTCGGTCGGTGAACCTTCTTGGACCGACTAAATGTAAACAGTGAATGAGCTGAATTTTGCAAGGTGATCTAGTCGGTTCAAGAAGGATTACCGACCGACTAGATTGCCATCTAGTCGGTTGGTTCTTCTTCTTGAACCAACTAAGATGCACAAGAAGCCACGAAATGAAGCGCGAAGCTTCGGGAAAGTTTCTATGGGCTTCTAATAAGATCCTAGCTCTAAGATATGAACGTTATGAAGATTAAAACGTAAGACCTACTCAAGGCTTAACATTCTACGAAACGAAGCTAGAAGACTATAAATAAAACTTGACGAACCGTCTTCAAATGCTTCGATCCGAATCTCTTGGCTTCAATAATGGTCCTTGAGCTTCAACGAAGCTTCAAGCACACGATCACGTGCTTTGAGAAGTCTCGAGACGTCGCTTTTGATATACGTTGAATTTTGTGGACGATATCCATAACTGTGCTCACAAAGAGTTAGTTCACGATATTTATGTTTGTTCATCATCAAAACCAAATCCGGGGAATCAATACTCAACATGTATGTGTGTGTGTATATCTATATTATAAAACAGGGATGTTATCAAGAGATTTTGGATAAGAGTTTTGGATAAGAGTTGAGAAATTGAGGGATGTTATTAAGAGAATTGGATAAGATAAGAGAAATTGGATAAGATAAGAGAAATTGGATAAGTGAAGAGAAATTGAGTTTGAAATTTTAAGTTTGAAACAAATTTTTTGGAGGGAAATTAAATTTTGGGGAAAGAAAATTGGGCTCTCTCTCTCTCTCTTCCCACCGTAATTTTGGGGGGATTAAATATATATCCCATCTGCCCCATTATTTCAGCAGCATGGAGTCGCCTTCAACCCTTGCAAGCATGGAGTCGCCTTCAACCCTCGCAAGCATGGAGTCGCCTTCACCGCCGCATCAATGGTCCCATATCCGACGACACGGCCGCCGTTGTCATGGCCCGGCTCCTCTTTCTTGATGCCCCTCAGCCTCTATATCAACTCCCCGCCTCCATGGGCTCCCTCCTTTTGGCCGCTGGCTCCCCAAATTGGTTCATGGATGGTAATTTTCCCCCTAAATTAGCCTTTTTTTAAAATTTTCAAGTAATTCAGCAATTTTTGTTTCATGCGATTGTCTTGCAATGTTCCATGTTGTGGATCAAGACGGAAACAAGCTGAATGATGCAGATATCATTGATCGCATTCAACAGTTAAAATTATATTTAAGAAACCAAATTAGTATTGTGTTATTTGTGATTTGTTGTGGGATGCTCCATTTCTTTGTTTGATATTGATACTTTGGACGAACATGTGGTGCATGGCATTTCTTTCGCCACGATAACTTTGTCTTTGAAGAATTATGCTTATGTTGCAAGTTGAAGGATTTGATCTCTAAACAGAACTAGGATCGCGAGACTGCGCTGTATGTGGCTTCCGAGAGTGGATTTGTTGCGATCGTTTGGGAGATACTGAAGGTGTCCGACCTTCAGTCGGCTTCCATCAAGGCTAGCAACAGCTTCGATTCATTTCACATTTCTGCAAAGGAAGGACATTATGGTATGCACTTCAGCGAACAAGATCATGATAGTTGATGATAGTCTGGATATATTATGGTTGCTTTAGTTTTGTAGAAACTTATTAGATCACTCTCTCCATGATAACTAGATTTGTTTGAATTGGATGTGCAATACATGTTCAACTATATTTCAACTATCTTTTGTCAAATTGATATTTCAAGAATGAGTTGATATGTCAAATTGAAATTTATGTCAAAATGGGAAACTATGAACTCACAGTGAACTCTATCAAAATGGGAACCTATATTTTCTATCAAATATCCTGATATCAAAATATTCTAATTTTTTTGAAATGAGAATTTTAATTTCCTATCAATATCAGAAAATGCCATTTTGAAATGAGTTCAATTTGTCAAATATCTTGTCAATATCAGAAAATGCTATTTTGATATTTCAAAAAGATTTCAAGGAGGATATTAGAATTTTTCTAATATCCTTATCCTGACAAATTGCATTTCTAATATCATCTATGATCTCTTTTGAAATATCTTGACGTTGCTTGAATTGGAATTTTTTTGAAATGAGATTTCTGAAATGAATTTTTTTGAAATGAGATTTCTGTGTAACCAAAAAATTGAATTTTTTAGCATTAGCATTAGCATATTTTGGAACGTGCATTAGAATTTTATCAGTTGCTCTGATATTTTTGAGTTTCATGTTCAAGCATTAGCATTAGAATTTTAATTCTGATATCAGAGCATTGTGATATTTTTGAGAATTAGCATTAGAATTCTAATTCTGATATTTTTGAGATTCATGTTCAAGCATTAGCATTAGAATTTTTTTCACGCACATCGTTTGGTTTATCATACTCAAAGCATTGCATTGCTGGAGGGAATGTTGGATCGCCTCCTCACCCTCATCATCAACCTCACCCTCAACAATCTCAGTAGAAATTAATTACTGTTAACATCTTTGTCTCGCATGGTCGCATCTCTGGTGGTTGTAATTTTCTCTAAGAGAATTTTCACAAAAATAAAAACAAATTGCATGGGATTTAGGAAGCCTTCTGCATGGACACCATGTGTTGTCGTACGCACATGTTGTCACAGCGATGCTTTTTTCATAAAGTAGGCATTAATTTTTACCATCGAATCTGTTTTGTTAATATTGAAAACTGAAGGTTTAGACTTCAGAGACATTATTATTTGTGGAAGCAAATTCTTTGCCTTGATACTTTTAGTTTCCTTCCTATTGAAGATTTGGATGTTCACATGATAACATGCTAAGCTACTGTTGAAATGATTATGGAAATTTCTTTAATATTCATAATCTGCTGTCACATTTGGAGTTTTGGAGCACTGTTTGGGAAGAGCCAGTTATAGGATTTATATCAAAGTCATTCATGAGTTCATGTTTTACCTTTTTGGCCATTTGAGATTGTCTTTTCCCTCAAGTTGGGAATTTCTCTTGAACAATCATGATGTCATGTACACACCACCATTGTAGAAAGAAGGAAAATTTTATTAATATCTTTGTCTCAGTGATGTTTCTTATTTATTTCTTAAGAAGGAAAATTTTATTAATATTTGAAGCTTGGTATTCACGGACCCTTCAAGTGACCCTTCAAGTGTGACCCTTCAAGTGACCCTATAAGAAGGAAAATTGTTCAGGTAATCAACGAGATCCTTCAAGTGACCAACATTATCAGTGGAGTTTTCAGGCGAGCTACCACTGCCATCCATTTTAAAGGTCTCGCTCTAAATTTGCTTCGTATCTTGGCAGATTTTTCTGTGCCATGTTCTGTTAGTTTTTTTTCTGTTCCAAAATTGAATGATAAACATGTAAATTTTTTTTAAAAAAGTAGATGGTTGTCCATATCTTTTAGGAACATCCAAATCCACTTTATTTGAACTTTTGAAATTCGAATCACTCCCAAACATTTACACATGTTCATGATTTCCCTAATATTCTGAGCGTGTCCTGGTTCAATAATGTTGTATCTCATTGAAAATCATTTTCGTGCATAATTTCATTGTTTTCATTATGATTAAAGATAGTTTAATTTCAATACTCTTCAATTTTTAAGGCTTTCTTCATTTTTGTTGAATGGTCAAATAATATTTACATCAATTCGTTGGATCCTTATTGAAGAATTTGGCAGAGCACAAGAGGTTTTATCTGTGCTGCCACTGATTGCAAAGAAGCAACATCTTGAAGCTGGTAGGCTAAGTTGAGGCTTGAATTTACTTAGCTAGACTTGCAATCTCAACATGGTTACTATGCAATTAGAAAAGTCCGAGCTATGGTTTTATATTTATGTTCTGTACAGTGTTATATCAAATGCATAACTAGCATTAATGCACATATCTTAAACATCGCAATGTAGATATGCCCATCTGTCTTGGCCGCAGCATGATGTGAACATATCATTTTTTAATCATGCATTTTTTGTCAGCAGGGCCATGCAAACGGCCTTATGGGCAATTCTGGAATGAACTTTTGGAGCACCAGCTTTTGCCCAGAAGATACCATGCTTGGTATTCACGGAGCAGTACCCGAAGTGGGGATGAAGATGATGATGGCATGTCCATCCCATTATGTTATGTTTAACTTATTTGAGAGGTATGTTTCATGCTATTGTTGTAGATAATGGATGTATGCTAGCAGTGCATGAAATTTCTTGCGTTTGAAGCATAATTCATAGCTTTTTGAGATTATTTAAGTTTTGATCACTTAGAAAGTGATCCACACATATTAAAACCCAATCACATCAAAAATCAAGTGAATCATAACCTATTTGATCGTCGTTTAAATTTTTTTTGTAAACCATTAAACTTTTCAACTATCTAATCAGTGATCAATAGGTTAGTGTTCACTTAATTTTTAGTATGTTGGGGTTTAATATGTGTAGATCATTCCCAAGTAATATAAACTTTAAAAAGTTGCAAAATTTTTGGTAAGATCATCATGCTCCATGTGCTGTAGTGTAAATGTGTATATCAGAATAATGTGAAACTTATGAAACCACATGTCACTGTTGAAAACTGTACATTCCTTTATTCTTTAGATAAACTTTACCCATGCATTAAGATACTCGGTCCTATGTTTCATTGCACATGGCCATTGTAGACATAGGATTGAAGAACTTACTGTTACAACGAACTTAATGTGAATATCAACACTCAACAAATATTTTCGAGCCAATTTGTGTTATGCTTTAGAGATTGGCATGCAGGATGTTTCAGATTGTTTCTTTATAAAAAAGTTAACATATGACTGAATAACTTTTATATACTATGCTTCAGGTTGGCATGCAGGATGTTTCAGGATGTTTGAGTCCTATGTTAACACGGGTATTTCAGGACATATGCATTAAGATATCCATTAAGATGCTACACCTCGGTGGATGTTCCAGTCCTTTGTCTACAACATATACATTAATTTACGTCAGTCCTATGTTTCACTTTCCATGGCCATTGTCTATGCATAGGACTGAAGATGAAACATAGACATATGCATTAAGATACTACACATATGCATTAGATACTTCTGTCCTATGTTTCATTTTCCATGGACATTGTAGACATAGGATTGAAGAACTTAATGTTACAAAGAAATTAATGTGAATATCAGGACACAACAAATATTTTCGAGGCAATTTGTGTTCATAGGCTTTAGCGATTGGCATGCAGGATGTTTCAGGATGTTTGAGCCTTATGTTAACACGGGTGTTTCAGGACATATGCATTAATATATGCATTAAGACACTACACCTCGATGGATGTTTCAGTCCTTTGTCTATAACATATGCATTAAGTTACTTCAGTCCTATGTTTCACTTTCCATGGCCATTGTCTTTGCATAGTACTGAACATGAAACATAGACATATGCATTACGATACTACACATATGCATTAAGATTCTTCAGTCCTATGTTTCATCTCCTCTTCTTCATCTCATTTTTTACAACATATGCATTCTACAATATGCAAGACTTCGGAGCCAAGCCCGATGGCCAAACCTATTTGGCATAATCATTTCTCAAGGCATGGGATACATCGTGCAGTTCGTCGAACCCTGCAACCATCCATGTACTAAGTGGGAGGTTCTTGATTAGCCAGGTCATCTTCAAAGGCCAATGCAGGAATTCTGCCAACAAATTCTTGATCAATGGGGCCATTGTTGCCCCTTCAACTTATGCCAGCCATGGCGATAAAAGCAACTGGATCGAATTTGATAATGTGGATGGTGTATCTATTGATGGAGGGATTCTCGATGGAAGAGGTGTGACGTTGTTGGCTTGCAAGTTGGCAAGCCATAACTACCCAGACGGTGCAATGGTATGCGCTGAATCTTTAGAACTATGACATAATACACAGAACTAACTCCAGCCTTAGTAGTTTAATTTGTTTGTATTCTTGCAGTCTCTTTGCTTCATCGATTAAAATAACATTGAAATCGTTGGCATGACATCTGCAAACAGCGAGCTATACCACATTGTGATCATAGGCTATGAGGGTGTGAAGGTGGTCCGTGTGAACATTGTTGCATTGGGCAATAGCCCCAATACAGATGGTATTCATGTCCAGATGTTGAGAGATGTCAGCATATACCATACTAATATTAAGACCGACGACGTGACAAGTGTGTTTTAATTGGACCTGGAATAGTTGGGCTTTACATCGAGCAGGTCATTTGCGGACTTGGACATGGCATTAGGTAGGTCTTAATGAATTTATCACTTTATAGCACGAATAACTTTAATATATTTTGTATATCAGCTTGGTCCACAATGCACATTATTAACAGTAAGAAGCAATGGAGGGTTCAACCAAATGCACACTGGAGTAAGATAATTTTCCTTTCTTTTCTGTATGAAGATTAT
>CM061140.1:65961257-66000352 GCA_030789695.1 Scilla litardierei
CTAGTGTTTTACTCATAACCAGGGACCTTACAATTGGTATCAAAGCGCAAGTTTCAAGCTATGGCATCCAACAACAACAACGTTCCTCCACCGACTTCGTACAACAATCATGATCGTGATGGAGCTTCCACAGTTTTTGAAGGACAATCAACGGTGCGTCCTCCGCGTTTCAATGGCACGAACTTTGGCTATTGAAAATGGCGGATGGAGACGTTCCTAAGGAGTGCTTCCCTTTGGAGAACCCTCCATAAGGAATACATCGAGCCCACCGAAGAGGATTTCGAAAATAGACGGCTACCAAGAAATCTGCCGAAGTCAACGATGCAAAGGCAATGAACGCTCTTCATTGTGCGTTAGACCCAGACGAGTTCAACAAGATATGCACATGTAAGAGTGCATATCAAATTTGGAACTATCTCGTCATTACCCATGAGGGAACGAACAAGGTAAAAATTTCTAAACTCTATATTGCCGTGCAAAATTTCGATATGTTTCATATGCAGGAAAATGAAATCATAGCATCGATGTACGGTTGTTTTACTGATATCACTAAAGAATTTGAAGCTCTCGGACAAGTCTATTCCCAACAAGATAAGGTAAGGACGATCATAATGGGAATGACCTCCAAGTGGGAAAGAAGAGCTATTGCCATCGAGGAGGTCAATGACTTGAAGACTTACACAGTTGTGAACCTTATCAGCACTCTCATGTCTTACGAAGTAAGACGGGAGAACCAATTAAAGATTCGAGCTATGATGAACCCTTCGGAGGCCAAGAAGAAAGCTTCGGCATTCAAAGCCAATTCCTCATCCTCCGATAGTGAAGAATCAGAAAATGAGATGGACTTAGATGAAATGGCTCAAATGGCGAAGAAGTTCCAACGCTTCTTTCGCAAAGGTAAATTTTTCTCTAAGAATAGATTTGATTCTTCTAATAACACTTCCTCTCTTTGCTTTAAGTGTAATAAGCCAGGGCACATCAAGAAGGATTGCCCAATGCTACGAAACAAAGAGAAGTGGAAGGCTCTGAAGTACCACAAGTCTGACAAGAATAAGAAAGATAACAAGAAAGGACTAGTAGGTACATTAGATGACTAAAGTGGAGACTCATCAAGCGAATCCGATGATGAGAAGGGTGAAAGTGCACACATGTGTTTCATGGCCCGAGAAGATTCACTCTCCGATGAAATTGATTCCGATATGGATGAAACCGAGGTAACTATGGATGAATTGCGTATTGCTAATGAAGAATTATTTTCTAAGTATCATTATTTAATGCTTAGATATACTAGTTTAAAGAAATTGAATGTTAGCAATCCATCCATTCCCTGCATTATCAACAATGACACCATTGTTGATACTTTGACCATTGAGAAAGCGAATTTAGCTTCTCAAAATGTCACTTTGAGAAATGAGGTGAATATCCTCAAATCTCAACTAGATCAAACACATCCTAAGGATAATAGTGATCTAGTTTCAAGACACACACAATTGGGTTTGGAGAATGAGTCTTTAAAAACCCAAGTGCACGAGCTCAAAGCATGGGTGTCCACCTTGGATACCAACATTTCTTCATTTAAGTAGAAATATGAGCTCATGTCCTCTCGTATTGTGAGATTTAATAAGGGGAAAGGACAATTGGACGATTTGCTAGCAAACCAATTTTCGGCCATACATCGTGTTGGTCTTGGTTTTGTGGAAGCAAATACATCCAATGCTCGCACCTCCTATAGTGGTGTCACTATAGATTTTGTGAGGCCATCCTCAGGTGCATCCACAAGTCGTGTCAAAGACACTATAGGTAGAAAACCTACCAAGAAAGTCACCACTTCACTGTTTCTTATTTTTGGCAAGAAACCCACTAAGGGTAGAAACCAAAAGAGAAGTCATGCTTACATGTACACAAAGCTTCATCCACGTAGAAAATCTCCTATTTCACAAGTGGATACTCATGACACTTTCTATTCTCCACACCCACAGACACGTACAAATCCACACATGAGAAATACTCATGTACGTGCTCTTATACACCCATATGCTCATACGCATCATTCTTACATATATGCACATCCTCCACATGTCATGCATGACCCGTATGTTTCATACAACATTCATGTTTCCAAGCATGCATACAACCCTCATATGTCAAATGCATATCCACCACCTCATTTTTATGCTAGAACCCATGTTCCTAAGAAGCATGCACCACATAGAAATCTAACAACTCTGTATGCAACTAGGAAAAGGACTCCCAAAACATACACCATTTGGGGTCCTAAGAACACTAGCTTAAATGATAGGAATGCATATGTTGATTCCTATTTTCATGATATTATTAATAATGGTAATTATGTTGGGAAGAGGAGGTCCACTTGCATTTGGCTTCTAAAGGGCTAATCCCCTTGGACCCAACTAAAATTGGGTTTCATGAGCTTATGGTATAGTATGTAGATACCCAAGAGAAAGAAAGAGAGCTATAAAGGTCAAACTAGCTCTAAAAGGAAAGAATGGATTCTCGACATTGGTTGCTCCAAACATATGACGGGAGATCCTTCTTTACTCTCTGAAGTGATTAGCATCAAGAATGGTGCAACGGTCACTTTTGGAGGTAACCAAAAGGGAACCATCATTGGAGCAGGTATAGTTGGAAACTCCTCCAAACCGTTAATTACTAATGTATTTCTAGTTAGTGGTTTGTGTCACAACCTCATCTCCATTAGCCAACTTTGTGACATAGGTTACAAGGTTAATTTTGGAGAGGGTATGTGTAAAATTATTGACTCTAATTCACATGTTTTATTTACCGGTATTAGGCATAAAAATATTTATTATTTGAGCTTGCCTAAAACCGTAAAACATTGCTTAGTTGCTAACACAAATAAATAACTATTATAGCATCGCCATTTTGGTCATGTTCATTTCAAGCACTTATATAAATTAGCTAAGCATGATCTAGTCAAAGGTTTTCCAAAAATTGCTTTTAGTAAGAAAAACATTTGTGATTCATGTCAAAGAGGTAAACTTAGTAAATCATCTTTTAAGCTTAAAGAAAGCATTACTTCTAAGAGACCCCTGGAACTACTTCATCTAGATTTGTTTTGGCCAACTAGAACCGCTTCTTTAGGCAATGCTCATAATGGATTAGTTGTCGTTGACGACTTCTCTAGATTTACTTGGGTTTCATTCTTAACTAATAAGAATGAAGCTTTTGAAGAGTTTACCATATTTATAAAGAAGATTCAGAATCTCTTAGGATCCACGATTATCACTATCCGTAATGATCATGGAGGAGAATTTGAGAATGAGTCTTTTACAAAGTTTTGTGATGACGCCGGGATAACTCACAACTTTTCTTTTCCTCAGGCATAACCACAAAATGGTATTGTAGAGAGAAAGAATAGGACTCTTATTGAGTGTGCTCGTACTATGCTCCATGATAGTCATCTTGGACTACAATTTGAGGCAGAAGCGGTATACACAGCATGTTATGTGTCCAATAGGATCCTAGAAAGACCTACCTCAAACGAACAAAACTTGTTTTGAGTTATTTTATGACAAAAAGCCTCAAGTTAAATATTTTCGAGTTTTTGGTTCAAAATGTTTATCAAGAACACCTTTGGTAATTTAGATAAATTTGACCTAAGATCCGATGAAGGAATTTTTGCTGGATATTACACACGTAAAAAAGCCTACCGGATATATAATAAAACCTCTTCAACGATCGAGGAATCACTACACATATCATTTTATGAAGATTTTGATTCACCTCATGTTATTGATGATAGTGTAGATGCTATATGTGATTCTCTTAGTAATGTCAACATTAATGATTCAATTATTGAGACTAACACTACTAATGAGATTGTTGAAGATGTTCCAAGTGATGCAGGAATACCCAAAGCTTACCCAATCGTTCGCAACCATACACATGACCAAATTATTGGAGATAGTGGTGTGGGTGTTCGAACGAGGTCTAGAATTGAAGAATTCTCTCATTGCACATTTGTCTCTACCATTGAGCCAAAGAACATCCAAGAAGCATGTGAGGATAGCTCTTGGATAGTGGCAATGGAAGAAGAATTAATGCAATTCGAGAGGAATAAAGTTTGGGAGCTCGTTCTTCTTCCAAGTGATCATCAAGTTATTATGACCAAGTGGATCTTCAAGAACAAGACCGATGAGAATGAGGTCATCACAAGAAACAAAGTAAGGTTAGTAGCTCAAGGCTACCGGCAAGAAGAAGGTATCGATTTCGAAGAATTCGTTGCCCCCGTAGCTAGATTAGAAGCTATTAGATTACTTTTATCTTTTGCATCTCATAAGAATTTCAAATTATTTCAAATGGACGTTAAAAGTGCATTTTTAAATGGTATTGTCAATGAAGAAGTGTATGTTTCTCAACCTCCCGGTTTCATACATGAAAACTTTCCAAACCATGTTTTCAAACTTAAGAAAGCATTGTATGGGTTGAGACAAGCTCCTAGAGCTTGGTATGATCGACTCAAGACCTTTCTTTTGGATTTAGGTTTTAAAATGGATGAAGTTGATTCAACACTTTTCATTAAGGATTATGAAAATGACATCCTATTGATTCAAGTTTATGTAGACGTATACTATTTGGTTCTATTAACTTTAATCTTTGTCAAGAATTTTCTAAGTCTATGAAGGATGAATTCGAGATGAGCCACATGGGTGAGCTCAACTACTTCCTTGGCTACAAATTTGACAAATGAAGGATAGGAATTTTATACATCAAACCAAGTACACAGGGAAGTTTATCAAGCGATTCGGGATGGAATCGTCTTCAAGAAAAAGGACTCTCATGAGTACGACAACCCATCTACATAAGGATGAGAACAGAAAAGATGTAGACGTTCGTTTGTATCGAGGTATAATTGGTAGCTTACTCTATTTAACTGTTAGTATGCCCGATATCATGTTTTTCGTATGCTTGTGTACTAGATATCAAGCTAGACCTAAGGAGTCACACTTGATTGCGGTTAAACGAATTTTTCGTTATCTCAATCATTCACTAGATTATGGGTTACTTTACCCTAAATCTAACACATATGAGTTAATCTCATATAGTGATGCCGACTTTGTCGGATGCAAATCTGATAGGAAGAGTACTAGTGTCACTTGCCATTTTCTAGGAAATTCCCTAGTGTCTTGGTTCTCTAAGAAACAGAACTCTGTATCATTGTCCACGACTGAAGAAGAATATATTGTCGCGGGTTTTGCATGTGTACAAGTTCTTTCGATGAGACACACACTAAAGGACTATGGTGTCAATTGTGATACTTGCCCTATCATGGTTGATAACCAAAGTGCTATATGGCTTTCCAAGAATCCAGTACATCACTCCCATACCAAACACATAGATGTGAGACACCACTTTATCAATGATCATATAGCTAAGAAGGACAACACTTAGAGTACATTGAAACCCAAAAACAAATTGCCAACATCTTCACAAAACCACTTAAAGAAGATTCATTTGTGAGGTTGTGTGGAGAATTAGGGATTATGGGTGAATCTGAGATTTAGGAGTTCAACTTACTTGTTATATCATCTTTTGAACTCATATCATCATGTTGCCTCTCTTTATTTGATATATCATATATTGGTTTTAAGAAAGGCTATTGAGATTTTGTTGATTACATGAGTTTTCAGATTGTCTTAAGAGATTTGTGTAATAAATGATTTATCGTTTGATATTGATTTTATGATGAGTTTGTGTTAAGAGTATAGGTCCTAGGATGAGTTGTGCATATCCTTTGGATTTTAACCTCACCGTTCATTTTTGGACCAGGACAGACGACTGTCTTTCCTTCGACAGTCGACTACCATACTCTATCTTCTACTTCAGCAGACTGTATCTTTTGTCCAGGCGACTGATGACGACTTTACAGTCGACAGTTGGATCAATAGACGACTGCATTTTAGTCATCAAGCGCCTGTCTATTACGTCAGTAGTCTCTGTTTTTATCATCGATTTTATTGATTCTCAGTCAGTCGACTGATGAGTATAATACAGTCGACTGTCTCACGGACATGCGACTCTAAGTTACCCAACAGTCGACTGTCTGTCAACCTAAGCTCATCTCTTATCACTTCAACCAGTCGACTGACTATTATTCATCAGTCGATTGTCTCCTATTGTGGCGGTTCGTTTATTTGATCTGAGCCGTCGATTCTTCGATCCAACGGCCCAAATTCATTTGCCCCTTCGTTATATGAATGAGAAACTTCATTTCGATCGAACTTTTTCTCTCTCCTCCGATTGAAAAACCATTCGTCTTCCCCGATTCGAACCCTCAGTCAATCGCTCCGCCGATGATTTTCCGTCGTCTCGCTCTGTTGCTTGCGTCGCTCTGTGCCTCGTTGACTGTCTCATCTGTGTCTCTCGAATTAGTTTCGATTTCTCTCGTTGTTTCTTTCGTGTGACTCTTTTCAAATCCCGTGTCGATCTCTCCTCTGTCGATTTCGAACCTAGTCGAAGCTTCTCTCGACGTCGATTGATTGCTTGATTGACACTCGTCTGTTGATCATCAAAGCTTTGGTTTAATCCTATTTCTTTTACCATTTCTTGCTTGACCTAGATACTACCCTTTTTACCTCATGGAACCTGTCAGTCCTCCGACGTCATATGAGTTCTTGGATATCACAGTTGGTGACCCTATTCCCCCAGCAAATGTAGCTGAACCCTCCTC
This sequence comes from Scilla litardierei, assembly GCA_030789695.1. Lineage (NCBI taxonomy): Eukaryota > Viridiplantae > Streptophyta > Magnoliopsida > Asparagales > Asparagaceae > Scilla > Scilla litardierei. The sequence continues at coordinate 65,967,970 of CM061140.1, forward strand.
TCCGCCAGCTGACCAACGATCCTCTTCTCCACCGTCTGTTCCTCTCGAGGATTTCCTCCTCGGTAGGCTATGTGACCGCGTTTCCTTGATCGAAATGCGTGTATCCGACTTGGACCATAAGCTCTCGCTTCTTCTTGAGCTTCAGTTCAAGTCTTTCCTTTTTCACGGCATTCCCATTCCGGCTGAACTTCAGGCCATGTTTCCACCTCCTGAGGAGTGTCCCGAGTCTATTGATGTCCCTCCTCCTCCGGGTTTCGTGCCCCCCCCCCCCCGTTTACTACTGTCCAGCCCAGTGTGCCTGTTCGTCGTGAGTCTTCTGCTGGTGGTGCGTTGTCTTCAAAGAGGAAGGCTCCTGCTTATCCTACTCATCGCTCCGCCAGACTTATGTTTCACCAGTCTGCTCCTCCTTCAGATCCATTAGTCATCCACATTGACTGATACTGCTATTACTGTTTTGGACACTCACCCTTAGACTAAGATTTTTTGTTGTTTTGTTTAGGGATGAGTAGTTCAATTGGTGTATGTATGATGGATATTTTGTGTAGTGATGATATATGGAGTATCATGTATTTTGATCGTTTTGATGAACATGGTATTGTTAATGTATTTTGTACTCATGTGGTCTTTCATATATATATATATACTAGTCATAACCCGTGCCCGCGGGCACGGTGCTTTTGAGATTTTTTCCCACGAAATCTTTGTCCACAAAAAAATATTACTACAGCCAAAATTTAAAAGAATAACAAATTAGCGTAAAAAATTTAGAGGCACGGCCGCCTTCGGCGAGGAACAATAAATTCGGTGCGGGCGCCTTCGGCACAAAACAACAAATTAGCATAAAAAAAATTAGCGGGCGCCTTCGGCAATGAAATTTACTCTGTTCTAAAAGATTATTGGTATATGTTATACATGTAATATATGTTTCATGTTGCAACAATCTGCATGATAGATGTTGATGTATACTGATTCGTAGTTATATGCAATTATATGTCTATATATATTGATATATGATGCAAAGTGCAACTTTGCAAAATGATATTCAAAGTTAAACAAAAAGCAGCTGTATTTGTTGCGTGCAATATTCACTGGAATATGCTGCAGTCAGAATTCAGAATTTCAACCCCAAAAAGGTATGCATCCCTCTGTTTGCATGTTTGCAAAGAGCTAATCCTCACATCTTGAATAATTGTATGTTTCACATATCTACATACAAAAGGTACAGAAAGATAATTTTTCTAATTTATTTGGCTAATTCTGAAGGCAACACATATACAGCTTCAATGTTTTCTACTTGAGAAAATCAAAAGAAAATAAAGAAACTTGATTAATGTTGGCATCGTGTAAGTAGTTTCTGCATTATCAGCTGGAGTTGAAAGCAACTCAATATAAAAACACAATTTCAAGGGAATTTTCGCAAAGTTTAATTTCATTGATTAGTTTCTTCTTATAGTGCAACGTTTCGCCCATAGTGCAAATTTTTCGAATACAATGAAAATTCTTCAACAATAAACACCATACTTTTGATCTACATCACCATCCAAAATCTTTCCCATAGAATAATTATTTCTAACAATGCCAATATGACCACAAAAAGATTATATCTACAACTTCTAGATACCATAAATTACACTGGTTAATCTCTAGTTCTTTTAAGTTCTTCAAGGATAAATCAAGCTTCTTGCATTGCATTGTGATTTACTTTGATCAATGGCTCCCAGGTCATAAGTGGGGCCTTCTCGTAATTGTGGCCATCTGCAAAAAGAGTCGCCTCCTTGTCAACCAAGTTGAAAAACTTAAACCTTCAACTTTCTTCCAATTGGGACATCTTTGACTTGATCTGTTTGGATTTGGGATTTGCTGTTGTTTTAGACAACAAAGTCTTTATTTTAGATCCACAATTGCATAACACTATCGATTAGTTTATGTGAAGTAAAATAATTATAAGCACGTTAGAATGAAATAAACACATACCTTCATGATCTCCCTCTCGGATAACACTATAAACATTGAAAATTACATAAGAGAAAAAAGGAAATTTATCTACATATGAGCCTGAACCATCCGCGAGGCATTGAACAGGGGCACTGTCATAGAGCATTGCTAAAAAGCACCAATCACGGGCCAAAAACTCTACCAAAACCCCAAAGCAGAAAAATTTTAAAATTAAATACAAAAAAACATAGAATATGATAACAATATTAGATCATAAAGAAGAAACTTCTTGGGAAGATCATAACTAAGCGCTATCAATAGTATACATGGTATAATTAAAATAGCATAAGTAAATTCATGTAACTAACAGAATCTACATGCCACTATATATGTTGATCTTACCAAATATGTATCATTTCCATATGTTATCATTCATTTCATAAGCTAATATTGGCCATGTAAAACAGAACTTTGATGTATATGGATGTTTCTCTATTTAGTCTTTCAGTTTACCTTTTTTTGGAATTTTTAATATACTTCATAAACATTTAGAGAACTTTCTAAATGCAAGGATGTGGATTGAAATATGCAGGTAGGGTGATCAAGAACCTGATTATTGGGTGGGAAATTGTGTAGGTCTAGCAAAGCTTCAGCTAAACTCCCACATCAACTGATTCTGACATGTAAACACTTCCCATTGGTTCGAATGATCGCATCAACATACACAATGTTCCCTTTGGATTACAATATTGAACCAGTTGGATCACCCCTAGTGTTTTACCCTCAATGTATGTCGGTCTAATTAACGCAGTCAAGATTTTGGTGTCAGCAAGTTCAACTGAATAACAAACTATGCTCAATTTACCTCCATCCATGCTCCTTAAAAAGTTTCGGGTCTCTATAGATGGTTTGCAGAGCAATCGTCCATCATTAAGCAGCAAAGCCTACATCACAAAGCATAATACCATTATCAATTGAAACTATCTCATTCATCAAATCCTCATTCTCGCATAATTTGTTCTTGATTGGCCCAAGAATTCCAGGAGAAAGCTGCTCTCTATACGACCAAGTTATGCCACCATCTGTTGATATCTTCATCGCCAAATGTATGTGCTTTCACTTCCAAGAAGCAGCGAGCACACTAAGCCCCACATAAACATCAAAATCCTACCAATAAGAAAAGCAAAAAAGATATCAATTCAGTACCAAAGAATAAATTACAGAACATCAATTGAATCCATTCATCGCGCTGCATGCAAGCACTTTTAAGCTAGAAATACAAATGATCGATCAATGAGATCGAGAATTGACCTTTTCACCTCATGCGATGAAATTCATTTCTATACTATATGATTCTGATTATATTTCAGAAAGGTCTTACACCATAATGTATTTATTTGGAACACACAAAATCAATAGTGTTGATGCCCAAAATGACTGAAAATAATGGAGATAAAGAAAATTCAAAAACTTGAGATGCCGAAATAAAATTTGGAACCAAATAGCTTCCATATCTGAATAAAAACCATGTAGAATAAACAATAAGCATATGTCTAACTAAAGAAGACATGACATTGTTGACTATCATTAATACAATTCACAATCGTACCAGCTCTCTCAGTTAACAAATGATTGAACATTGTTAATCGGTGGTAATTTACTTCACATCCTCACCAACTTCCCTAGCATTCTAGCCACAAATCATCCCAAGCCTAGCATTGAACTGACTACAAATCATCCCAAACCTAACACTAAGTATATGGAAACATGAACATGGCACAGTCAGTTAACCCACCAACAGCCAAACCAACCAAGATAACATAACACACATGCATGATTTATGTCGTGGCCACAGTCACTTAAGCTCGAACGCGCCCCTTAAAACATCAAAGTTTCGGGATATCTTTCATATGTTATACCATTCGCTTGATAGTTCAAAAAAAGTAATCCCTAAACCTAAGCATGATTACATCGTGACCTAATGCCCAAAATGACCTAACACAGATTAACACAAATAAAAATAGCTATGATGCATTTTATATGGAAATTAGGTCCGACCAGGACATCCAAAGGTGCAAATAAACCACTTTTAGTTTTTAACATCCCATAGCTTGACACCTAAAGATATGAAATCAAATCATAATGATAACAAAATACAAATAATCGGCTAAAGGCATTGTATTTGGGATGTGTACTGCAAGTAGCATTTACAAATCATCAATTAAACTGTGGATGAATTCATCATGAATAACTCATATTTTAAGCAAACTAACAAAATCAAATGAATAACAGGTAGCGTAAACCGTAGAAATAATTTCATGCTATTTACTGAAAATCAGTAATAAGCAAAATAGTCAATTATCAAACAAATACAATGAATATTTATGTAGACCAAAATGGCATTGTTCATTGGCTGAAAATGAAGCAAGCTCAGGCACATAGTCAGTGAGATTTATGTAATATTTAACTTCATTTAGCCAGGAGGTTAAAATTCTAATTTGGGATTAGGCTTCATTTCCAATATCATTTTACAGGCACCAAGATATCTGAAGTATTAAATCATCAAACTGAAACTGCAAGCAATACCAAGCAGGTTAAGACATAAATTATAGCAAACTTGGTTGGTGTTTGCGTCTTTGTGCCTCTTCTTATATTTAGATTGGCTAAAACACAAAACACTTTTGCTGCACAAAAGGGAAATTAAACTATAAGGAAGACATGAGAGAAAGAGAGAGACCCAACAGCAAATCTGTTGGTGAGCCATTGCTCTAATCGAAGATTTCTTCTTCACATCTCTCCATAAAAGACCCATAAGCATTTTCATTCTCCTACTGCCCATGGAGAGTAGTTGCTATGATCCAGCTGAATATATCAAGCATGGAGATCTGTTGAAATTCTTCACGTCAATTGTTGAGTGAATTGAGTGTGCAATCTCAATCTTCATCAGATTCATGGTGTTTTCTCGAGCAGATTTTTGTTTGGATCCCAATATTGTTGAATTCTGTTTAGCTTCATGATTATTTTTGTTGTGTGATAATGTAGTCTTGGTATCTTAAATAGTGGCATATGATCCATTAGACCCAACCGGCAATATTATATTACAATAAAATGGGATGTAATGTCTTGGACTCCTGATGGATATGTGGTAAGTTTACTCAGCTTGATTTCATGTTCTAGCATCAATGATTGATATTTAGAAACATGTATCATGAGAATTAGCTACATTAGGAAACATCCATCTTCTAAGCAACATTCTTTCTGTGCATATGTTTAAAATATGCTAAACAATACATGCACAACACTCGGATGTTTCAGTAATTTTCATTTCGGATTTGTTATCAAGTAATCATTAATCCTATTATATGGTGAAACACTTGATTGTGTGTTTGCATGTCTACATTATAAGCTTGCTCAAAGGCATGTCAAAAGAACTTCTTTAATGAATCTGCATTGGCAAAGGATGAAAAAGGAACACCAAAAACGAATACACAAATATACACTTACGTATTACAGGGGAAGGCCAAGGAAATGTTGTAAGACATGATTTGCTTTGTTATAATATACTGTCAACCTAATTATCCTGCCATACTCATAAGAGATGCACAGTATAATTTAAAATAATCAACTTGTTTATTCTATCTAGTTAATTCCTCTCACATTTGTATATGCTCGTGCCTCCAAATTTTGTGTCTGTCGGGGTCATGACAGAGGTTAAGCTCTCTGGATGCTTTCCAGCTTGTCAAAATTGAGAAAGAAATATGATTTTTGATCAAATTTAGTTCTGCTTGCTTCATATTTAAATCTGAAAATTCATTTAGGTTAGAATGTTAGTGTTAATCCATACTCTAACCATGGAAATTCCAACTGATTTGGATTTCTTAGACAGGAGCATGTACCCTCATGTTTTTGGTAAGTTCCCAGCCCCACTTACAAATGAATAAAGGCCAATGGTATTATCAAACATTGAAACATGCTCCAATACAAACATTAAAACATTAAAACATATAGGGAAAGAGCCCCACGGCTGCTAAAAATGCTTGCAGTTATCTTCATCAAGTTTCATCCATACAGGGAAATGCCAATCTTCATCAAGTTTCATCCATAAGCATAAGTGATAATCTTCATACAGAAAAGAAAGGAAAATTATCTTACTCCAGTGTGCATTTGGTTGAACCCTCCATTGCTTCTTACTGTTAATAATGTGCATTGTGGACCAAGCTGATATACAAAATATATTAAAGTTATTCGTGCTATAAAGTGATAAATTCATTAAGACCTACCTAATGCCATGTCCAAGTCCGCAAATGACCTGCTCGATGTAAAGCCCAACTATTCCAGGTCCAATTAAAACACACTTGTCACGTCGTCGGTCTTAATATTAGTATGGTATATGCTGACATCTCTCAACATCTGGACATGAATACCATCTGTATTGGGGCTATTGCCCAATGCAACAATGTTCACACGGACCACCTTCACACCCTCATAGCCTATGATCACAATGTGGTATAGCTCGCTGTTTGCAGATGTCATGCCAACGATTTCAATGTTATTTTAATCGATGAAGCAAAGAGACTGCAAGAATACAAACAAATTAAACTACTAAGGCTGGAGTTAGTTCTGTGTATTATGTCATAGTTCTAAAGATTCAGCGCATACCATTGCACCGTCTGGGTAGTTATGGCTTGCCAACTTGCAAGCCAACAACGGCACACCTCTTCCATCGAGAATCCCTCCATCAATAGATACACCATCCACATTATCAAATTCGATCCAGTTGCTTTTATCGCCATGGCTGGCATAAGTTGAAGGGGCAACAATGGCCCCATTGATCAAGAATTTGTTGGCAGAATTCCTGCATTGGCCTTTGAAGATGACCTGGCTAATCAAGAACCTCCCACTTAGTACATGGATGGTTGCAGGGTTCGACGAACTGCACGATGTATCCCATGCCTTGAGAAATGATTATGCCAAATAGGTTTGGCCATCGGGCTTGGCTCCGAAGTCTTGCATATTGTAGAATGCATATGTTGTAAAAAATGAGATGAAGAAGAGGAGATGAAACATAGGACTGAAGAATCTTAATGCATATGTGTAGTATCGTAATGCATATGTCTATGTTTCATGTTCAGTACTATGCAAAGACAATGGCCATGGAAAGTGAAACATAGGACTGAAGTAACTTAATGCATATGTTATAGACAAAGGACTGAAACATCCATCGAGGTGTAGTGTCTTAATGCATATATTAATGCATATGTCCTGAAACACCCGTGTTAACATAGGGCTCAAACATCCTGAAACATCCTGCATGCCAATCGCTAAAGCCTATGAACACAAATTGCCTCGAAAATATTTGTTGTGTCCTGATATTCACATTAATTTCTTTGTAACATTAAGTTCTTCAATCCTATGTCTACAATGTCCATGGAAAATGAAACATAGGACAGAAGTATCTAATGCATATGTGTAGTATCTTAATGCATATGTCTATGTTTCATCTTCAGTCCTATGCATAGACAATGGCCATGGAAAGTGAAACATAGGACTGACGTAAATTAATGTATATGTTGTAGACAAAGGACTGGAACATCCACCGAGGTGTAGCATCTTAATGGATATCTTAATGCATATGTCCTGAAATACCCGTGTTAACATAGGACTCAAACATCCTGAAACATCCTGCATGCCAACCTGAAGCATAGTATATAAAAGTTATTCAGTCATATGTTAACTTTTTTATAAAGAAACAATCTGAAACATCCTGCATGCCAATCTCTAAAGCATAACACAAATTGGCTCGAAAATATTTGTTGAGTGTTGATATTCACATTAAGTTCGTTGTAACAGTAAGTTCTTCAATCCTATGTCTACAATGGCCATGTGCAATGAAACATAGGACCGAGTATCTTAATGCATGGGTAAAGTTTATCTAAAGAATAAAGGAATGTACAGTTTTCAACAGTGACATGTGGTTTCATAAGTTTCACATTATTCTGATATACACATTTACACTACAGCACATGGAGCATGATGATCTTACCAAAAATTTTGCAACTTTTTAAAGTTTATATTACTTGGGAATGATCTACACATATTAAACCCCAACATACTAAAAATTAAGTGAACACTAACCTATTGATCACTGATTAGATAGTTGAAAAGTTTAATGGTTTACAAAAAAAATTTAAACGACGATCAAATAGGTTATGATTCACTTGATTTTTGATGTGATTGGGTTTTAATATGTGTGGATCACTTTCTAAGTGATCAAAACTTAAATAATCTCAAAAAGCTATGAATTATGCTTCAAACGCAAGAAATTTCATGCACTGCTAGCATACATCCATTATCTACAACAATAGCATGAAACATACCTCTCAAATAAGTTAAACATAACATAATGGGATGGACATGCCATCATCATCTTCATCCCCACTTCGGGTACTGCTCCGTGAATACCAAGCATGGTATCTTCTGGGCAAAAGCTGGTGCTCCAAAAGTTCATTCCAGAATTGCCCATAAGGCCGTTTGCATGGCCCTGCTGACAAAAAATGCATGATTAAAAAATGATATGTTCACATCATGCTGCGGCCAAGACAGATGGGCATATCTACATTGCGATGTTTAAGATATGTGCATTAATGCTAGTTATGCATTTGATATAACACTGTACAGAACATAAATATAAAACCATAGCTCGGACTTTTCTAATTGCATAGTAACTATGTTGAGATTGCAAGTCTAGCTAAGTAAATTCAAGCCTCAACTTAGCCTACCAGCTTCAAGATGTTGCTTCTTTGCAATCAGTGGCAGCACAGATAAAACCTCTTGTGCTCTGCCAAATTCTTCAATAAGGATCCAACGAATTGATGTAAATATTATTTGACCATTCAACAAAAATGAAGAAAGCCTTAAAAATTGAAGAGTATTGAAATTAAACTATCTTTAATCATAATGAAAACAATGAAATTATGCACGAAAATGATTTTCAATGAGATACAACATTATTGAACCAGGACACGCTCAGAATATTAGGGAAATCATGAACATGTGTAAATGTTTGGGAGTGAATCGAATTTCAAAAGTTCAAATAAAGTGGATTTGGATGTTCCTAAAAGATATGGACAACCATCTACTTTTTAAAAAAAAATTTACATGTTTATCATTCAATTTTGGAACAGAAAAAAAACTAACAGAACATGGCACAGAAAAATCTGCCAAGATACGAAGCAAATTTAGAGCGAGACCTTTAAAATGGATGGCAGTGGTAGCTCGCCTGAAAACTCCACTGATAATGTTGGTCACTTGAAGGATCTCGTTGATTACCTGAACAATTTTCCTTCTTATAGGGTCACTTGAAGGGTCACACTTGAAGGGTCACTTGAAGGGTCCGTGAATACCAAGCTTCAAATATTAATAAAATTTTCCTTCTTAAGAAATAAATAAGAAACATCACTGAGACAAAGATATTAATAAAATTTTCCTTCTTTCTACAATGGTGGTGTGTACATGACATCATGATTGTTCAAGAGAAATTCCCAACTTGAGGGAAAAGACAATCTCAAATGGCCAAAAAGGTAAAACATGAACTCATGAATGACTTTGATATAAATCCTATAACTGGCTCTTCCCAAACAGTGCTCCAAAACTCCAAATGTGACAGCAGATTATGAATATTAAAGAAATTTCCATAATCATTTCAACAGTAGCTTAGCATGTTATCATGTGAACATCCAAATCTTCAATAGGAAGGAAACTAAAAGTATCAAGGCAAAGAATTTGCTTCCACAAATAATAATGTCTCTGAAGTCTAAACCTTCAGTTTTCAATATTAACAAAACAGATTCGATGGTAAAAATTAATGCCTACTTTATGAAAAAAGCATCGCTGTGACAACATGTGCGTACGACAACACATGGTGTCCATGCAGAAGGCTTCCTAAATCCCATGCAATTTGTTTTTATTTTTGTGAAAATTCTCTTAGAGAAAATTACAACCACCAGAGATGCGACCATGCGAGACAAAGATGTTAACAGTAATTAATTTCTACTGAGATTGTTGAGGGTGAGGTTGATGATGAGGGTGAGGAGGCGATCCAACATTCCCTCCAGCAATGCAATGCTTTGAGTATGATAAACCAAACGATGTGCGTGAAAAAAATTCTAATGCTAATGCTTGAACATGAATCTCAAAAATATCAGAATTAGAATTCTAATGCTAATTCTCAAAAATATCACAATGCTCTGATATCAGAATTAAAATTCTAATGCTAATGCTTGAACATGAAACTCAAAAATATCAGAGCAACTGATAAAATTCTAATGCACGTTCCAAAATATGCTAATGCTAATGCTAAAAAATTCAATTTTTTGGTTACACAGAAATCTCATTTCAAAAAAATTCATTTCAGAAATCTCATTTCAAAAAAATTCCAATTCAAGCAACGTCAAGATATTTCAAAAGAGATCATAGATGATATTAGAAATGCAATTTGTCAGGATAAGGATATTAGAAAAATTCTAATATCCTCCTTGAAATCTTTTTGAAATATCAAAATAGCATTTTCTGATATTGACAAGATATTTGACAAATTGAACTCATTTCAAAATGGCATTTTCTGATATTGATAGGAAATTAAAATTCTCATTTCAAAAAAATTAGAATATTTTGATATCAGGATATTTGATAGAAAATATAGGTTCCCATTTTGATAGAGTTCACTGTGAGTTCATAGTTTCCCATTTTGACATAAATTTCAATTTGACATATCAACTCATTCTTGAAATATCAATTTGACAAAAGATAGTTGAAATATAGTTGAACATGCATTGCACATCCAATTCAAACAAATCTAGTTATCATGGAGAGAGTGATCTAATAAGTTTCTACAAAACTAAAGCAACCATAATATATCCAGACTATCATCAACTATCATGATCTTGTTCGCTGAAGTGCATACCATAATGTCCTTCCTTTGCAGAAATGTGAAATGAATCGAAGCTGTTGCTAGCCTTGATGGAAGCCGACTGAAGGTCGGACACCTTCAGTATCTCCCAAACGATCGCAACAAATCCACTCTCGGAAGCCACATACAGCGCAGTCTCGCGATCCTGGTTCTGTTTAGAGATCAAATCCTTCAACTTGCAACATAAGCATAATTCTTCAAAGACAAAGTTATCGTGGCGAAAGAAATGCCATGCACCACATGTTCGTCCAAAGTATCAATATCAAACAAAGAAATGGAGCATCCCACAACAAATCACAAATAACACAATACTAATTTGGTTTCTTAAATATAATTTTAACTGTTGAATGCGATCAATGATATCTGCATCATTCAGCTTGTTTCCGTCTTGATCCACAACATGGAACATTGCAAGACAATCGCATGAAACAAAAATTGCTGAATTACTTGAAAATTTTAAAAAAAGGCTAATTTAGGGGGAAAATTACCATCCATGAACCAATTTGGGGAGCCAGCGGCCAAAAGGAGGGAGCCCATGGAGGCGGGGAGTTGATATAGAGGCTGAGGGGCATCAAGAAAGAGGAGCCGGGCCATGACAACGGCGGCCGTGTCGTCGGATATGGGACCATTGATGCGGCGGTGAAGGCGACTCCATGCTTGCGAGGGTTGAAGGCGACTCCATGCTTGCAAGGGTTGAAGGCGACTCCATGCTGCTGAAATAATGGGGCAGATGGGATATATATTTAATCCCCCCAAAATTACGGTGGGAAGAGAGAGAGAGAGCCCAATTTTCTTTCCCCAAAATTTAATTTCCCTCCAAAAAATTTGTTTCAAACTTAAAATTTCAAACTCAATTTCTCTTCACTTATCCAATTTCTCTTATCTTATCCAATTTCTCTTATCTTATCCAATTCTCTTAATAACATCCCTCAATTTCTCAACTCTTATCCAAAACTCTTATCCAAAATCTCTTGATAACATCCCTGTTTTATAATATAGATATACACACACACATACATGTTGAGTATTGATTCCCCGGATTTGGTTTTGATGATGAACAAACATAAATATCGTGAACTAACTCTTTGTGAGCGCAGTTATGGATATCGTCCACAAAATTCAACGTATATCAAAAGCGACGTCTCGAGACTTCTCAAAGCACGTGATCGTGTGCTTGAAGCTCAAGGACCATTATTGAAGTCAAGAGATTCGGATCGAAGCATTTGAAGACGGTTCGTCAAGTTTTATTTATAGTCTTCTAGCTTCGTTTCGTAGAATGTTAAGCCTTGAGTAGGTCTTACGTTTTAATCTTCATAACGTTCATATCTTAGAGCTAGGATCTTATTAGAAGCCCATAGAAACTTTCCCGAAGCTTCGCGCTTCATTTCGTGGCTTCTTGTGCATCTTAGTTGGTTCAAGAAGAAGAACCAACCGACTAGATGGCAATCTAGTCGGTCGGTAATCCTTCTTGAACCGACTAGATCACCTTGCAAAATTCAGCTCATTCACTGTTTACATTTAGTCGGTCCAAGAAGGTTCACCGACCGACTAGTTGTCAAACTAGTCGGTTTGGAATCCTTATTAGACCGACTAGTTGTGTATTCAGTTTCACAGCCTGAGCTACTGTTTATCGTTAGTCGGTCAAAGAACAACTGTCGACCGACTGTTGTGAAACTAGTCGGTTGAAACTTGTTCTTAGACCGACTAGTTCAACTTGTATTCAGCCTATTTGATTTCATCTCTTAATCTGTCAAAGAACACTCACCGACCGACTAGTTGTGAAACTAGTCGGTTGGCAAGTCTTCTTAGACTGACTAGTTCTTCATTCCCTGAACTATCTTTATTGGCTGTGAAGCTGTTAGTCGGTCCATGTTGAATCACCGACCGACTAGTTGTGAATCTAGTCGGTCAGTGATCCTTCTTTGACCGATTAGACTGCTTCAGAAATAGATCCGTTGGAGCATTAAATGCACGAATTTTCTCCCTCTCTCTTCTCTATCCTATATAATCTTGAGTTCCTGTTTCATAGCATTCAAGGCTGATATTAATTGCATTTTAGAGAATCAAAGAGAAGCATTTTATTCTCATTTTCTAAGTCTTCATTTCTCACAAGAATCTCTCCTCACTCTTATTCCTAAAGAGAGATTCTCATTGATTGTGAGCCATTCAAGCCAAGAGCGTGATTCAAGGTCACCAACTCCTCCCTAGGCTTCCATTGCTGGTCAACTTCTTGGAGCTAGGGTTTGGTGCCTTCTTCTCCTCCAAAATCCTCCTTGCCCTAAAATCGTAAGTTTACTCAAGGCATATGATTTTGTTGGTAAGCATTTCGTATTTCATTTACTTTGAATATTGCAAGTTTTACTCTCGGTTGTGAGAGTTGTGTGTGATCCCGGTTTGCGGGAGTCACATTTTCATTTGTGTATGATTTGATCTTGTAGAGGTTTTCTACAAGAATTTCATAGTGTAAATTTGAGTTAGAGGTTTCTAACTGAAGTAGCCGGAGGGGATCCGGGAGTTTGGGACGTAGGATCACCGGGAACAAGTCGGGGAGACTTGGGTGGATCCGAACCCGTTATATCGATTGTTTACTGATACGTCTATTTTGCGGAGGCCCAACAGCATGGGCCCAAATGCACAGCCCGCTGCGCGGAGCCCGGAAGAATCTGGAGCCAGAAGCCCACCTATCGATCAGAAGCCCATCTGCGAGGATGGGGCCCGCCTGACAAAGCCCCTGAAGAGGGCCCCCGAACGGAGATCGAACCCGACCCCAGAAAGGCGCGAGTCACTCGCCCACTCCAGCGACAACCGTTCCACCAGGCCCGCGACCACTTAATGGCCGTAATGGGGAGGTGCTGGCATGGCGCAGAGGACGGCGATAAGGAGGCGGATTGAGGGGGCACGATCGGGGGCGGACGAGGGTCGTGAGTCGTGGGTAATCACGACGGGAAGCCTATAAAAGGGCTTGAGGGACGACTAGACAGTGGACGGCATCTCAGGTAACTAAAACCTAAGGTACTCCATCAACGACCTAGTTCCCCCATTTCATCTCCTTCCTCCCTCGCTCGCGTCGGTAGACGTCGGTCGGACCTCCTCTCGAGGCGAACCGTCTCCGCCGGGCCTCCTCTTTCAGATCACCGTCTGACTTAGGCATCGGAGGGGATTTGGCCGGAACCAAGGTCCGGCCCCCCCCTGACGAGTGCTCTCGTCTGCGCAGGAGGACGTCAGATCCACGGGCCGAGGCTTACCCTCCGCCCCACGCCGCCACGCGTCCAGCAAGACGACCGAGGCTACCCCTCGTCGTCTGATCGGCCGAGGCCGAGCACGCCCAACCGAGCCGAGGCTTCCCCTCCGCTCGCAAGGCGACCGAGGCTACCCCTCGGCATCCGATCGGCCGAAGCCGAGCGTCTCACACCGGGACGAGGTTTCTCCTCGCCCCCCTTGTGGCCGAGGATCTAGACCCAGCCCAGCCGACACGTTCCACGTCGTCCGTAACTCCGATCCGCGCCGCGTCTGCACCGACTCGGCACACCCGAGGGACCCAAGTCGGCCCCTTGACCACGTTGACCGGGTGATCCACGGTCAACGCTTTTGTAGTGAGAAAACACTCTGAAACATCTGGCGCCGTCTGTGGGAACCGAACTATCCCATGAAGAAACAAACCGCACTTGCGATGGCACGCGCCTGCAACGGGAGGAAACGCATGCCCCCCATCCCGGAGGAGGGGAACGGCGCACCCATCGACAATCACCCCGCCCCCCAGCCGAGGAGACTGACGGGTTTGAGCCGGCCACGCAAGGGCAGCTCCGCACCTTAGCCCAAGAGACCAACACGAACATCCAGACGTTGGTCGCGACGGTGCAGCAGCTCATCGGCACCGCGCCGGCCAACGGAGACGCAATGGGCGACGGGCACCGTTGGGAAGGAGGCCCCCCACTCCTACGGTCCGCTGTGGTCGATGACCACGGAAACAGAGGACCGAACCCGGAGCGTCGGTTCACTCTGCCCGGCTTCCACCAGGCGAGGTCGCGCGCCTCTTCCTCTCGTCGCGAAAGGAGCAGGAGGGGCACTGAACACACGGGGGACGAATCGGTGACTGCATCGTCTCGTCGGTCACGATCACCCCACCGCGGAAGGAGTGACCAGCACCACTCGAGAGACCGATCACGGCGGAGCGGGAGCTCCCGCCGGAGAAGTCGGGAACGCCGGATCAGCCCAGCCCCCAGTGTGGCGAAGGTCGTGGAGCCGGCCCAGCCAGCACCTGTTCCGCCTCCCCAACCGAACGAGCCTGAGATAGGCGGGTGCCGGGTCCCCGGAGGCATCCACGGAGACCGGTGCCCCCTGTCGCGGAGAATAACCGAGGCACGGGTCCCCTCTCGATTCAAGATCCCGGTGCTGGGGAAGTACGACGGGATAGGAGATCCAGGGAACCACGTGATGGACTACGAGGGGGACATGTCCTTCCAAGGAGCCGACGATGACCTGCTCTGCAGGGGCTTCTATTCGACTCTCAGGGGAGCGGCGAGAACCTGGTATCGCAGCTTACCCAGCCGTTCCATCGACAGCTTCGAGGAACTCTCCCAGCTATTCTGCAAGCAGTTCATGGCCGGGTGACAGGTAATGCCTGATGCCGAACATTTGTTTAACATAGTGCAGGGCCCGACCGAGCCGCTCCGACAGTTTATGCGTCACTTCAATGCGGAACGGCTGAATGTAAACAGCCCTCCTGACCTTGTTGTCCAAACGGCCTTAAAGAAAGGGCTGCGTCATAGAGGCCTGAAGAAATCTCTACATAACGATCCCCCGAAGGACCTCCCTGGGATCATGGCAAGGGCCGAGCGCTTCATGTTGACTGAGGAGACCCTGGCCATTGAGGCAGGGAAGACCAGACGAGGGACCAAACGCGACGATAGCGAGCGCCGCAGCCCCGAAGGGTACCGGACCGAGAAGAGGCCGAGAAACAGGCAGCGGGGAGAGGGTACAGGGGACGCCACCCCAGACGCCATCCTCGCTCAAGTACAGAAGGAAGAGCGCACCGATCGCCCCCCACCGAAGGTGAAAAGAGGTGGGAAGAATGGGGAGAAGTACTGCAAGTACCACAAGGACAATGGCCACGACACTGAAGACTGCTGGCACCTAAAGAAGGACATCGAGAAGCTGATGAGCCGAGGGCACGCAAGGAATTTAGCTGACGAGCCGGTCCAGGGAGAAGGAACCTCCCTACAGCCGGACAAGGAGAAGAAGATCAACACCGTCCAAGGACCCATTCGCATCATAGAGTGAGCAGGCGAGGCCCCTCCCCCCAGTCGCAGCCTAGTCCGGAGGAGGTTATCTAGGTTTACATCCCTCCGTCTAGCTTTATTTTCCTACAAATGTACTAAGTCCGATAGGACCCTTAAGAGTACAAATGCATTCCCTTTTATCTTTTCTTTATCTTCGACGGAATCAACATTTTATTAAGGGTGCATAAGAGTGAAGACTGCCGCCTCACCGGATGGGAAGGGTCAGACAAAACCAGTCCCAAGACGAGGAGCTTCGCCCTCACCGACCGATTCCTTCGCTTGTAAGTCTGGGGGCAATTCCCCCAGCCAGCCCAAACGCCGACCGGTCTTAAGCCGAGGAGCTTTGCCCTCGTCGACCGACTCCTGCGCTTGTAAGTCTGGGGGCAGTTTCCCCAGCCAGCCCAGACGCCGACCGGTCTTAAGCCGAGGAGCTTGGCCCTCGTCGACCGACTCCTGCGCTCGTAATTCTGGGGGCAATTCCCCCCCAGCCAGTGCGGGCGCCGACTGGTCCTAAGCCGAAGATCTTTGCCCTCGCCGACTGATTCCACCGCTCGTAAGTCTGGGGGCAATTCCCCCAGCCAGCGCAAACGCCGACCGGTCCTAAGCCGAGGAGCTTCGCCCTCACCGACTGACTCCACCGCTCGTAAGTCTGGGGGCAATTCCCCCAGCCAGCGCAAACGCCGACCGGTCCTACGCCGAGGAGCTTTGCCCTCGCCGACCGTCTCCTTCGCTCGTGAGTCTGGGGGCAATCCCCCCAGCAAGCTCGGGCACCGACCGGTCCTAAGCCGAGGGGCTACACCCCCGCTGACCGACTTCGCCGCTCATATGACCAGGGGCAGCCCCCCTAGTCATCAAGGACGTCAACCGACTTGTCCACTCAGGGGGCAAAAGACAACCTCCCGGAGAAAGGAGGCGAGTGATCACCGTCAGCAGAGGGGCCGAGGTCGCAGCAACAAAGCAAAATACGCGAGAAGTTCGAGTAAGTTAATTTCATTTCCAACAATTAACCAAGGTACAAAAGTGTGTCTTATTTACAAGAAATTGAAGTGGAGAAACCCCCTAACAAATGACCCGCTTTCAACAAAACTCGTCACCTACGAAGACTAGGATAACGCCGGCGGAGCAAGACTTGTCGACCAAGGACCCAAAATTGCTGGCCTAAGCGAACATCCATGCAACCAGCAATTATTTGCTCCGAAGCAGGAAACCGGTGGCGAAGCCGAAGAAGATTGCGAGGTCGGGGATCCATTTCAAGTAGGCCGGGCCAAAGCGAAGCGAATGCTAAAAAATTTGAGGATAAAAACAAGGACGACAGGCCGGGAAGGACGACCTTGGGGGCCCGGGATCGAGAGGTCGCATCCTCGGGCGCCTCGCCCTGCTCGGAGCAAAGGGGATCGACAGGCGGAGGGGCTTGCCGGACGCGCTCCGCACAATCCCGGAAGGAGGACTGGACGACATCGACGATCCGGGGGCCGATAAGTTCCACATACTTGCCGAAGGCTTCCCTAAGGACCTCGAAGATCCTCTCCCCCAAAGTCCCGACGACACCTCTCTCCACCTCCTCCGCAAACTGTGCCACCTGACGCCGGTCCGACAGTTCCCTCTGAAGCTCCTCCCTCTCCAGGCGGAACGACTCCGCCGCTTCCTCGGCCGACTGCCGGGCGTCCTCCAACTTTCCCTAGAGGGCATCCACTCGTCCCTCTATCTCGGCCACCCGGAGCTTGAGTTGCCGGGACTCCATCTGTGCCGCCATCGCAGCTACCTCCGCTGCCCCGGCCCGCTCGTGATCCCTCGCAGAGGACTCCTCCAGCTCCCTCATACGGACAGCTCGACGCTGCGACTCGACGGCGAGCGTTGAACCCTAAACGACAAGACATGAGCCGAGAAGAGTGCGAAAGAAAGAAAGAGACAGTAGGATAGCTAGACCTGTTGAAGGATCCAAGCCAAGGAGTCCGACACCTTGTCGGCAGGGATCCACTCAAGGAAACCACGGTCCCGAGGGAGGACGGAGCCCTCGGCCAACTATTGAGCCAAGGCTCGGTCGACGAACACTGAACCCCCGGGGGCGACCCCGGGGGAGGCCGAGCTGCTCGCAAACAGGGCACCAACTCCTGATAATGGAGGTGGAGATGCTGCGACGGGGGTAGTCGTCAGGGACACTTGAAGATCCTCGGAGGTCACCGCCGGGGGCACGGAGCACACCGGACTGGAGGGATCCACGCCCTCCTTCGTCCTCTTCCCTCCATGGGGCTCGGCTGGATCCGAGGGGGAGCGCTTCCACCTCGTGCCACCTCCGTCCTCGGAGACAAGAGGGGGCACGCCGAGCGCAAGAGGAGCCGCACCGGACCCGACGTCACCCCCCCCCCCCCCCCCCCCGCTTGGGCCGGTGGGACGGATCCGGCCCTTGCGACCTCCCCGGGGATGGGACTACCAAAAGAAGGGGCGGGAGGTGTGGCCGCCACCTTGCCCACGGAGGGCTCGGCTCGGCGCACCTCCTCCTAAATGGTCCACCGAGGTGCCCTTCCCGAGGTGCTACCTCAGCTCCGAGCAGCTCCACGACGGATCAGCTCATCAACATCGCGAGTGAACTCGCGGCCGGCCATTCCTGCAGGGGAAACCGAAATCAGGGTAAGCCACGAGGCAATCCAAGACCAAAAAGGCGACCTACCCGGAGACCACAAGACGGCCTTAAGGAGCAGGTCATCCAACAAAGGCCAAACAGACTTCGCCTCCAAAGGGAGGGCCGACAGCAACGCAACAACCGCATGATCAGCCTCGGAGAGGGCTAGCGTGGGGCAAGGCCGGACCGACCCGCCCCAACCCGTCAAAATCTGGGCGTCGTCCAGGAAGACCACGAAGACATAATCCGAGCACCAATCCCCCGACCAGCGGGGTAGTCCGATCAGGCATTCCCTCCTCGAGCGGGCACGGAGGTGCAACCACGACCCTGGACCGACCGTCTGGATCTGATAAAAGTAGAAGAGAAGGGGGAGAGATGGCTCCAAACCACGGGTACAGCAGAGCATCACGAAGCCCGTCAGTACCGCGATCGAACAGGGGGCGAACTGGCAAAGGGGCACCATGAGATACTCCATGACTTGGATTATGATGGGATTGAGCGGGAAACGAAGACCCAGGCGAAACATCTCGACGTAGACGCCGACTTCGTTGCTCCTCGGAAGGCAGATCCACTCGTCGATGAAGGGGACTCGAACATCGTACGGGTAACAGAGGTACTTTTCCCGGATCTCCGCGGTCGCTAGAAGCGGAGTCTTCGGTGGCGTTCGGAGGATAACCGGAGGTACGTTAAGCCGCACGGCAGCCGACGCCACATCATCGCCGGCATAGTCTGGGAAGAGCTTCCCCTTCCCTTTATCTCGGAGGAGACGGCTCCCAGAGGAAGAACCAGATCCCACAGATCAGGACCCGCCCCGCCTGGACTCAGGAGGATCCCTCGCCCCTTGGCCATAACCACCTATCCTAAGAGCAGTCATAATATGAAGATTAGGAGAGGAGTTACCTGTTTGTTAATTTGGAGAAGACAAGGAAACGAAGGCGGCGGGAGACTCCGAATTTGTGGAAAGCCTAGGACAAAGAGAAGAGCGAGGGAGAAGTTGAGACCAACGCAGCCGGGGATCTTATATACCAGACCCAGGGGCAAATTCGAAACGCCTGACAGGAACGCATGGCAGGCCTCGAAGAGCCGGCGGCGTTTCGAATTCGGCGCCAAGGGAAGTCCAATCGATCCGCCTCATCATGACCTCCATTTATGACCACGCCTCGACTGACGTGCCACTCGGAACCCCAGGAGTCACATCGGTCGGACCGAGCCAGCCAAGGCCGATCAGCCCCACCGATGGGGGCAATTGATACGTCTATTTTGCGGAGGCCCAACAGCATGGGCCCAAATGCACAGCCCGCTGCGCGGAGCCCGGAAGAACCTGGAGCCAGAAGCCCACCTATCGATCAGAAGCCCATCTGCGAGGATGGGGCCCGCCTGACAAAGCCCCTGAAGAGGGCCCCCGAACGGAGATCGAACCCGACCCCAGAAAGGCGCGAGTCACTCGCCCACTCCAGCGACAACCGTTCCACCAGGCCCGCGACCACTTAATGGCCGTAATGGGGAGGTGCTGGCATGGCGCAGAGGACGGCGATAAGGAGGCGGATTGAGGGGGCACGATCGGGGGCGGACGAGGGTCGTGAGTCGTGGGCAATCACGACGGGAAGCCTATAAAAGGGCTTGAGGTACGACTAGACAGTGGACGGCATCTCAGGTAACTAAAACCTAAGGTACTCCATCAACGACCTAGTTCCCCCATTTCATCTCCTTCCTCCCTCACTCGCGCCGGTAGACGTCGTTCGGACCTCCTCTCGAGGCGAACCGTCTCTGCCGGGCCTCCTCTTTCAGATCACCGTCTGACTTAGGCATCGGAGGGGATTTGGCCGGAACCAAGGTCCGGCCCCCCCTGACGAGTGCTCTCGTCTGCGCAGGAGGACGTCAGATCCACGGGCCGAGGCTTACCCTCCGCCCCACGCCAGCCACGCGTCCAGCAAGACGACCGAGGCTACCCCTCATCGTCCGATCGGCCGAGGCCGAGCACGCCCAACCGAGCCGAGGCTTCCCCTCCGCTCGCAAGGAGACCGAGGCTACCCCTCGGCATCCGACCGGCCGAAGCCGAGCGTCTCACACTGGGACGAGGCTTCTCCTCGCCCCCCTTGTGGCCGAGGATCTAGACCCAGCCCAGCTGACACGTTCCACGTCGTCCGTAACTCCGATCCGCGCCGCGTCTGCACCGACTCGGCACACCCGAGGGACCCAAGTCGGCCCCTTGACCACGTTGACCGGGTGATCCACGGTCAACGCTTTTGTAGTGAGAAAACACTCTGAAACATTTACGATTGTGTTTCTATTGTTGTCACTTTTTCATTTCCGCATTGTTGGTTGAGTTTGCAAGATAATTAGGAATTATCTTCTTAATTATTTTAAAGTACTATTCACCCCCCTCGAGTACTTGTGTAGTAGCTATCAGGGCATTACATTTGGTATCAGAGCCAAGTTCATAGCTATGTCTTCCAATGACAACAAAACCGTACGTCCACCTTCAGACTACATCACCTTCAGGAACCGTGAAGGAGCTTCTTCGGTGATGGAAGGACACTCCTCGACTAGGCCTCCTTTCTTCAACGATACCAATTATGGGTACTGGAAATGCCGGATGGAAACGTTCCTCCGGAGCGCTTCACTATGGAGAGCTACGTTGACGGAGTATGTCGAGCCCGAAGAAGAAGATTTTGCTAAGTGGACTACCGCGGAGGTCGCCGCAGAGGTAAGCAATGCCAATGCAATGAATGCCTTGCAATGCACTTTGGAGCTCGAAGACTTCAATAAGATATGCACATGTAAGAGTGCATATCAAATCTGGAACTCTCTCCTCATCTTGCATGAAGGAACGAGTAAGGTAAGAGACTCCAAACTCATTGTTGTAAATAAAGATTACGAATTATTTCACATGCAACAGGGTGAGAAGATGAAGGAGTACTATGCTCGCTTCGTTGACATCACCAACGAGTTGGAGGCTCTTGAAAAGACTTACACCCAAAAGGAGAAAGTCTCAAAGATCATTGACGGACTTCCTTCTTGTTGAGAAAAGCGTACCTTTGCCATCGAGGAAGGTAATGATATGAGTAAATATAATGTCATTCAACTAATGGGTACCTTGATGTCTTATGAGGTATGCAAGGATAGCAAACTAAAGTTACAGGACAAGATGAAGTCTTACTTGAAGCAAGACGAGCCAAAGAAAAAGGCGATTGCGTTCAAGGCCACTCCATCTACATCCACCGATGATGAAGAATCGGAAGAAGAGTTGGACTTGGAATCCATTGCCCTCATGGCAAAGAAATTCAACCGATTCTTCCGGAAAGGTAATTTCCAGAACAAATCTAAAGTTAGTTCTTCTAACTCCTCCGCTCCTTTGTGTTTTAAGTGCAACAAGCCAGGACACATGAAAGCGGATTGTCCTCAAAACAAACACAAGGAGAAGTGGAAGGCGCCAAAGTTCGACAAGTCAAAGAAGTACAAGAAAGGGTACAAGAAAGGGCTTGTCGGCACATTCATTGACTTCGACGAGGACTCCTCAAGTGGAGAGTCGGATGATGAACAAGTGGAGCAAGCACACATGTGCTTCATGGCTAGAGAGGAACATGATCAAGAGTCTTCCTCCGATGATAGCGAGGATGAAGGCGATGAGGTAATTATGGATGACCTTAGATTAGCTAACGAGCAAATTTGGTCTAAATATTCTAAATTAGTAAATAGATATACTAAGACTAAAGATGAGTTAGCTAGTCTCCAAACCTCACCTAAGCCTATCACCATCGACAACGACACCGTTGTTGAAGGTTTGAGAAATGAGATTGTAAATCTCAAATCTCAACTTGAGCATGTTCATATTGAGAAATCGGATGAACGCGAAATGGCGGACTTGATTTCTCGAAACTCAACTTTGAGTATTGAGAATGAGAATCTCAAATCTCGTGTTTGTGTACTCACATCGTAAGTGTCCACGTTGGATGCTTCTATGCATTCTCTCACCGAGAAGTATGAGTGCACATTAGGCCGAATTAATAAATTCAATAAGGGTAAGGATCATTTGGATAAAATCCTAAATGACTTACTTCCGGCCAATCACCACATTGGCTTGGGGTATAAGATGGGAAATTCATCCAAATCATCTACCATCTTTGTTAGGCCAACTTCCGATGCCTCAACGAATGGGAGCAAACACTCTATTGGTAGTTCATCTACCAATGGTGCTTCCACTTCGTACACATCCCCGTTTGGAAAGAAACCCACTTTGGGTGGACCTCCAAAGAAGGGTCATGCATTTATGTACACCAATACCATTCCACGTAGGAACACACATCCTACTCCACAGGTTCACAACTATGATGATTTTTATGCTCCATGTCCACGAGCACGTGCGCACCAAGTGAGACACCCTCACGCACGTGTTCCTCCACATGCATGTGCTCATCCACATTATTATATGAATGATTACCATCATGCACCATTTCATATGATGTCACCATCATTTCATCATGTGCCATATGCATATCCACGACATGCATCACGTAGAAATCAACAACGTATGCATGCTCCCAATAGGAATAGGGCTCCCAAAATATTCACTATTTGGGGCCCGAAGAACACCAATATGCATGAAAAACAAGCTTACATGAATTCTTATTTCATGAATGTAGTGCATAATGATGATTATGTGGGGAAGTCTAAGTCCAATTGGACTTGGCTTCCAAAGGTCTAATCTGTAGGACCTAATGACCTTGGATACCATGGAATGATATGTCTATCTTTAGTTACTCAAGAAAAAGAAACGGAGCAACAAATCCAAATTTAGCTCCAAGAATAATTGGATACTCGATAGCGGGTGTTCAAAACACATGACGGGTGATGCTCAATTGCTCTCCGGAGTGGTGCCCATTGCAAATGGGAACCGAGTCGTCTTTGGAGGCAACGAGAGCGGAACCATCATTGGTGTTGGTAAAGTAAGTAATCCTTCTAAACCACTAATAAGTGATGTTTACCTTGTTAAAGGATTAAACCACAATCTTATTTCAATAAGCCAACTTTGTGACAAAGGTTACAAAGTAAGCTTTGCGAAAGGAATGTGTCATATTTTGAATAAAGATACTAATAATGTATTATTCTCTGGCACACGCCATAAGGATATTTATTTATTAGATCTTCCAAAATCACATGAACAATGTCTCATTGCCAACACAAGTGAACAACACTTATGGCATCGACGTTTTGGTCATGTGAACTTTGGAACACTTTTTAAGCTTTCCAAGTTAAATTCTATTAAAGGATTTCCTAAGCTTGACTTTCAAAAGAAAAGCTTTTGTGACTCGTGTCAACGAGGCAAGCTTCCAAAATCGTCATTTAAACCTAAGAAAAGCATTTCATCTAAGCGGCCTCTAGAGCTTTTACATCTACATCTTTTTGGGCCAACTAGAGTTGCTTCATTAGGAAATGCACGATATGGACTTGTCATCGTTGATGACTTTTCTAGATTTACTTGGGTATTTTCCTTAAGTAATAAAAATGATGCTTTTGAAAACTTCACAATATTTGTTAAGAAAGTACAAAATCTCATTGGAACCACCATTGTCACTATTTGTAGTGATCATGGAGGGGAATTTGAGAATGAGTCTTTCTCAAATTTTTGTGATGAAGTTGGTATTACTCACACCTTTTCTTTCCCTCGCGCACCCCCTCAAAATGGTGTTGTTGAGAGGAAGAATAGGACGCTAGTGGAATGTGCTCGCACTATGCTTGATGATAGCCAACTTGGCCATCAATTTTGGGCGGAAGCGGTACATACCACTTGCTATGTGTTTAATAGAATACTTTTGAGGCCCGGTACCAAACAAACTTGTTATAAATTGTTGTTTGGTAGATTGCCTCAAGTTAAACATTTTTGAGTTTTCAGCGTAAAATGTTTTAATAAAAACACGTATGGTAGCTTGGACAAATTTGATCCAAGATCCGATGAGGGGATATTTGTTGGACATTCCTCCCGTAGCAAATCCTACCGGATATACAACAAACGAACCTCAACGATCGAGGAATCACTTCATGTTTCATTCAATGAAAATTTTGTCCCGTCTAGAATTACTAATGATGATGACTCCATGGATGTTTTATGTGATTCTATTAGTAATTCTAATTCTATTGATTCTATTGATACTAACCCCACTGATGAATCTGTTGAGAATGTTCCTAGTGATCAGGGAGTTCCCAAACGGCTTCATACAGTTCGTGACCATCCCCATGAGCAAGTCATTGGTAACATACTTGATAGTGTCAAGACGAGATCTCAAGTCAACTACTTCGCTCATTGTGCCTTTGCCTCCTAAATAGAGCCAAAGAATATTAACGAAGCGTGCGAAGATAGTGCTTGGATCTTAGCCATGGAGGAGGAACTCATTCAATTTGAGAGGAATGAGGTTTGGGAGCTTGTTCCATTGCCTTCGAAGAACCACACTGTTTTAGGAACGAAGTGGATTTTCAAGAACTAGACCGACGAAAACCAAATCGTCGTCCGGAACAAAGCTCGGTTAGTAGCTCAAGGCTACCGTCAAGAGGAAGGTATTGATTTCGAAGAATCCTTTGCTCCGGTAGCTAGATTAGAATCTATTAGATTATTGTTATCTTTTGCATGCCATAAAGATTTTAAACTCTTTCAAATGGATGTAAAAAGTGCATTTTTAAACGGAGATATTGTTGAGGAAGTTTATGTTTCTCAACCTCCAGGTTTTATAAATGAAAAATTTCCCAATCATGTTTTCAAACTTAAGAAAGCACTTTATGGTTTGAGACAAGCTCCTCGAGCTTGGTATGACCGCCTAAAGAACTTTCTTTTGGATTTGGGTTTTAAAATGGGTGAAGTTGATTCTACTTTATTTGTTAAGTATTCGAATAATGATATTATTTTAGTTCAAATTTACGTTGATGATATCATTTTCGGTGCTACTAACTTCACTCTTTGCGAAGAGTTTTCTAATGTCATGAAGGATCAATTTGAGATGAGCCACATGGGTGAGCTCAAATATTTCTTAGGTCTCCAAATTTGCCAAATGAACGATGCAATCTTCATCCACCAAACCAAGTACACGGTGGAGTTGCTCAATCGATTTGGAATGGAGAATGCCTCAGGCAAGAAGACTCCAATGAGCACTACTACACATCTTGATAAAGATTCGGATGGTAAAGATGTAGACATTCGTCTATATCGAGGTATGATAGGTAGTTTATTATATCTTACTGCTAGTAGGCCCGATATTATGTTTGTCGTATGTGTATGTGCTCGTTATCAGTCTCAACCTAAGGAACCTCACTTAGTAGCGGTAAAACGTATTTTCCGTTATTTAAGTTACACCCTCGACTACGGATTATATTATCCAAAGTCTAGCACATATGAGTTAATCTCATATAGTGACACAGATTATGCGGGATGCAAATCCGACAGGAAAAGTACTAGTGGCACTTGTCATTTTATAGGAAATTCTCTTGTCTCTTGGTTTTCCAAGAAGCAGAATTCAGTATCACTTTCAACCACCGAGGCGGAATATATTGCCGCCGGTGCTGCGTGTGCTCAGGTTCTTTGGATGAGACAAACTCTTAAAGACTTTGGTATAAACTGTGATACTTGCCCTATCATGGTGGACAACCAAAGTGCAATATGTCTCTCTAATAATCTGATACACCATTCTCGTTCTAAACACATAGATGTCCGTCACCATTTCCTAGATGATCATGTTGCTAAAAGGGACATCATTTTAGTATACGTTGAAACCCAGAAGCAAATCGCCGATATTTTCACGAAACCACTCAAGGAAGACTCCTTTGTGCGGTTACGTCAAGAATTGGGGATTATGGGTGAATCCGAGATTTAGGATTCATATTTTCAATAATCTTGCATGCTAATAATTTTCTTTATATATGCTCATGCGAGATTAGTTGAGATTTTCTGGATTTTTGGTTGAATTTTCGAAATTTTTGCTA
This sequence comes from Scilla litardierei, assembly GCA_030789695.1. Classification (NCBI taxonomy): domain Eukaryota; kingdom Viridiplantae; phylum Streptophyta; class Magnoliopsida; order Asparagales; family Asparagaceae; genus Scilla; species Scilla litardierei. The sequence goes on from CM061140.1 coordinate 65,994,740, forward strand.
GAAATATTCATGAACGTCGTATTTAAGATTTTCGATGTTTTATGGGGTAGTATAATGATGCGTGAGAGTATTTCGATGTTTCGTCCAAGTGCGCGTAGGAGAGAACTCAAAATTTCGATATTTCAAATTTTTGGACTCTCTTAGTCGGTTCATGTTCATTGGCCGACCAACTAGATTCAGTTCTAGTCGGTCAGTTAATGAACACAGACCGACTAAAGCATGCCCTAATTTTGGCTTCAGTTACTGTTTGCACTTCGTCGATTCATGTTCATTGGCCGACCGACTAGATTGCAATCTAGTCGGTCAGCACTTGAACTGTGACCGACTAAATGCGTCAGGGGTTGTTGCGTCTTTTTCTCTCCAAGTCGATTTATTCACTCCCGCATCGATTAGATTCATTTCTAATCGGTGCGAAAAGTCTCGCATCCCCCAAACCCTTCGTCTCCCACACTCTCCTCCGCCGTTTGCCGCGATTTCCGGCCATCTCCGACCAAGTTTACCGTCGATCTCCCTCTCTCCTCCACCTAGGGTAACTCTCTCTCTCCCTCTCAGCTTTTAGAGCTAGGTTTCGTCGATTTCCGTCGTGTTAAGGGTTTGTTCTAGGGTTGTTTGTCGACCTAGCTTAGATTTCTAGTTCGATTGTGTGTTGTCTCGTCTCGATCATGGCAAAGACACGTTTCCCCATCGATCCCTCGCGTCCGTCTCCCATGACCGTCGAGTCGCCTTCTACGGACCCCCCTCAACCCAAACGCCATGCCAAATCGACCCATCCATCTTCCTCTTTGCCTCCTCTTAAGAAGAAGAGGACGGTGACTGCCAAGCCTAGAGCCACATCTCAACCTAAGCCGCAGCCTAAGAAGAAAATCATGACTCCCGGCCCATTTCGAGCTCCCACTCCTCCCGGTGATTCTGACTCTGACGCCGAGTATATCCCTGAGTCTGAGCCTACTGATAGGGCTCCTACTCCTCCTCCTCGATCTAGCACTCGTCCGTCTAAGGGAAAGGCTCCCATGCCAGTGGGCGATGTCGATATATCGTTATATCGCGATGACCCGATGTGTCTCGCGGCATACAATCGTATCGAGCACTGTCCATTGATATTGGAGCACTTCGTTTAGTTCTCCGATTTTCCTCATCTCGCCGATATTCTTTCCTACAGTGGCCTACTTGACTATCTTCGCCATGACCCCAAGACGAACCCTCACCCGTACCCCCGTCTTGTCAAATTATTCTATGCGAATCATGTCTGGGGTCAGTATGATGACACCCATTCCATTGAGACGACTGTCTTGGGGACACCTATTGTCCTTACGGCAGAGATCTTAGGGGACTTGATTGGTGTCTCATCTTCTCGCCTGCTCCCTGTCGATATCTCCGTGGATAATATCCACGATCTTGACCAGACCATGCTTGCCGAAATGTTTCATGTCATCCCTCCCGCCATGATTGGCGTCCCTTCAAAATCGTTTAAGCCGAACGCTTGGGTCTTAAATCTTATCTTGAAGTCGTGCCTCCTTCCAAAGTACGGCTCATCTAGCTTGCCCTCCCAGCCGTTCCTCAAGCTGATCTACGCTCTTTTCATGAGGAGCGAGATCAATTGGGCTCGTATCATCCTTGATAAGATGGACTCTTTCGAATGTATCCGAAAGTCCACCAAATCTGCTCACATCCCTTATCCTTGTCTTTTGACCCTTGTTTTTCGTCGTTTTGATGTCCATCTCCCTCCCGATGATGAGCGTCCTCTGGGTCCTCCCCTGAATGCGACGGCCGTCAAGAAGTCTCTTGCGGTGCTTCGTCACGTTCAGAGGACTACCCCCTCTGCTTCAGCTACTCCTGCTCCTTCTCCTACTTCGTCACTGGCTGAGTTCGCAGTTTCCCTGCGTCGTGTGGAGTCTCGTGTTTCTCGTTCTGAGGAGATGCTAGCTCGCATCTGCTCTCGCTTGGGCATTGAGATTCCTCCTTCAGTTTCTGACGAGGAGGAAATGGATGAGGCTGATCTCGAGGAGCTTGTTGGATCTCCTGTCCGTGCCCCTGAGGGTACGTCTGCTGCTGCAACATCTGTTGGTGCTCCCGAGAGCACACCTACTGCCACCATTCCTTCGGTGGATACTTCGTCTAGTGCTCCCGAGACCACTCCCGTTGCGACTCTCCCATCTGTGGACACTCCAGTCGACCCAGTGACCACCACTCCTTCTGCAGAGCCTGCTGCTGCTGCTGATCCTCCCTCTGCCTCCTGAGCTTGCGTTGGAGGACTCTCCCTATGCACATTGGATGATATACCTTGTTGTGAGAGAGTGGTGTAGGATAGTTGGTGGTTATGGATTTTTTGATGTATTTTTGATGTTTTGATGATACACTTTTTGTTGTATGTTCATTTTGATGTCTGTGAGACATATGTTGTATGTGTGCACCGATCTTTCGATCGTTATTATGTATGTTGGCGGATGTATACATTTTGTTGTACCATGTTATATATATATACATCGTGTTGACATCTACTTCAGTGTGCACATTATTTATTTTTTTGTCTCTGATGTTGACTTCATCGCTCGACGACTTTCTTGATTTAATAGAAATTATTTCTATGAAAACATAAAATTGTTTTCCATGCACTTAATTCATCAAGAATGTTGATATTGGAGAGTATGTTCCATAACTCAATACGTGAAATTGATTTGAGTTTTGATGATTTTAATTTTCAATTATCGACTATGGTCTCATTGGCACGCTTTGATTTACTTCGTATTTTAGCTTGGTGTCATTTGGACCGTGGTCATATTCTACGACTCCCGTGCTTTTATTTGTAGCCATTGTTGTTGTCGTTGATCTCCTCCCACTCTTTTTGCTAATGCCAAAGGGGGAGAGAATTAATAATGACGATGTGCTAAATGATAATTTAAAGCAATGTTCCGTGAATCTAATTTGATATGTTAGATTCAGGGGGGAGTTAAGATATAGAAATGGATTTAGATCCTAAATTTCGATAATTGGATTCACATTTTATACTTTCCTCGTCTGCATGATGCTTATGATTATTATTTAATATGGAATTAATGTGTCATCAATACAGGGGGAGTAAGTAAATTTCATTTGAATCATTATTATTGATTATTATTTATGTTGGGTTGTCATCACCAAAAAGGGGAAGAATATTGAGTATTGATTCCCCGGATTTGGTTTTGATGATGAACAAACATAAATATCGTGAACTAACTCTTTGTGAGCGCAGTTATGGAGATCGTCGCCAAAATTCAACGTATATCAAAAGCGACGTCTCGAGACTTCTCAAAGCACGTGATCGTGTGCTTGAAGCTTCGTTGAAGCTCAAGGACCATTATTGAAGTCAAGAGATTCGGATCGAAGCATTTGAAGACGGTTCGTCAAGTTTTATTTATAGTCTTCGAGCTTCGTTTCGTAGAATGTTAAGCCTTGAGTAGGTCTTACGTTTTAATCTTCATAACGTTCATATCTTAGAGCTAGGATCTTATTAGAAGCCCATAGAAACTTTCCCGAAGCTTCGCGCTTCATTTCGTGGCTTCTTGTGCATCTTAGTTGGTTCAAGAAGAAGAACCAACCGACTAGATGGCAATCTAGTCGGTCGGCAATCCTTCTTGAACCGACTAGATCACCTTGCAAAATTCAGCTCATTCACTGTTTACAGTTAGTCGGTCCAAGAAGGTTCACCGACCGACTAGTTGTCAAACTAGTCGGTTTGGAATCCTTATTAGACCGACTAATTGTGTATTCAGTTTCACAGCCTGAGCTACTGTTTATCGTTAGTCGGTCAAAGAACAACTATCGACCGACTAGTTGTGAAACTAGTCGGTTGAAACTTGTTCTTAGACCGACTAGTTCAACTTGTATTCAGCCTATTTGATTTCATCTCTTAGTCGGTCAAAGAACACTCACCGACCGACTAGTTGTGAAACTAGTCGGTTGGCAAGTCTTCTTAGACCGACTAGTTCTTCATTCCCTGAACTATCTTTATTGGCTGTGAAGCTGTTAGTCGGTCCATGTTGAATCACTGACCGACTAGTTGTGAATCTAGTCGGTCAGTGATCCTTCTTTGACCGATTAGACTGCTTTCAGAAATAGATCCGTTGGAGCATTAAATGCACGAATTTTCTCCCTCTCTCTTCTCTATCCTATATAATCTTGAGTTGCTATTTCATAGCATTCAAGACTGATATTAATTGCATTTTAGAGAATCAAAGAGAAGCATTTTATTCTCATTTTCCAAGTCTTCATTTCTCACAAGAATCTCTCCTCACTCTTATTCCTAAAGAGAGATTCTCATTGATTGTGAGCCATTCAAGCCAAGAGCTTGATTCAAGGTCACCAACTCCTCCCTAGGCTTCCATAGCTGGTCAACTTCTTGGAGCTAGGGTTTGGTGCCTTCTTCTCCTCCAAAATCCTCCTTGCCCTAAAATCGTAAGTTTACTCAAGGCATAGGATTTTGTTGGTAAGCATTTCGTTTTTCATTTACTTTGAATATTGCAAGTTTTACTCTCGGTTGTGAGAGTTGTGTGTGATCCCGGTTTGTGGGAGTCACATTTTCATTTATGTATGATTTGATCTTGTAGAGGTTTTCTACAAGAATTTAATAGTGCAAATTTGAATTAAAGGTTTCTAACTCAAGTAGCCGGAGGGGATCCGGGTGTTTGGGACGTAGGATCACCGGGAACAAGTCGGGGAGACTTGGGTGGATCCGAACCCGTTATATCGATTGTTTGCGATTGTGTTTCTATTGTTGTCACTTTTTCATTTCCGCATTATTGGTTGAGTTTGCAAGATAATTAGGAATTATCTTCTTAATTATTTTAAAGTACTATTCACCCCCCCCCCCCCTCTAGTACTTGTGCAGTAGCTATCAGGGCATTACAATACATACATACACACACACACACACACACACACAAACTTGCAGTTTCTTCGTCTGTTTCACACGTTGTATAATTGCTTATCATATTTGTGTGAACTCTGTGATATTGTCTCCATATACGCTATATTCTATATGTGATGTGATTTGAGACGATATTTTTCCTTTATGTATCTCAATGTTGATATTGGACTTCCATTCCTCTAATCACGTAAGTTTATGATGTGGTTTTATGAGTTTTGATTTATATATCTTTAGACTCTTCTAATTGTTGCTAGTTCTTATTTAGCACGATTGTTGTTGTTATTTTACTCCCACCTTTTGGATAATGCCATAGGGGGAGAGAAACAAACATACAGATTCATAATGAATGTGCTATGTATGTACTAATAACACTTGAATCTAAGATTGAAGTTGCCTTAGATTCAGGGGGAGTAAGGTACAACGAATATGGATTTCAAATCCTAGATTTCATGGATTCATTTCACTCATGCATATCTTACTCATTTGCTTCATTTGATATATAGATGCCCTAATACGTATTGACTAACTTGATTGGCATCTATGTAGGGGGAGTAAGTTTTCTTTAAGCACAATTATTTATCTTTTTGTTTATGTTTGTTTGTCATCATCAAAAAGGGGGAGAATGTTGAGTATTGGACTTCTACCTACTTGGTGTTAATGATGAACAAACATAAATACTTGTGACTAATCCCCTATTTGCAGTTAATCCA
>CM061140.1:66000852-66045166 GCA_030789695.1 Scilla litardierei
AAAAAGGTGCATTTCTTGTAGAAAAATTTGAAATAGCCCTGAGGCTAGAATAATCTGCAAAAATATCTGTTGGAATCGGCAGATTGCCATCTTCTATTGAAAAATGTGAGAAAACAAAATTAGGTCAAAATTAAGATTATTTAATAAAAAGATGCATATTTTTAGAAAATTTAGAATATAGCACCAATGTCAGAATAATCTGCAAAACATATCCATTGGAACCGGATGATCGCCATCATGAATAGAAAAATAAGAGAGGACTAAATTAGGCCAAAAATTCATATCAATTAATAAAAAGATCCATAAATTACAGAAAATGCAGAAAAATAGTCCAGAATTCAAAAAAATCAGCAAAAATGTCCTTCGCAACTGGGAGATCACCATCTTTAATTGAAAAATAAGAGAGGACAAAATTAGGCTAAAAATCATATCAATTAATAAAAATATCCATATCTTCAATAAAATGTAAAAATAGCTCCGAGCACAAAAAATCAGCAAAAATGCCAATTGAAACAGGGAGATCGCCATCTTTAACTAAAAAAATAAGAGATAAAATTAGGCCAAAATGATATCATTTAATAAAAAGATCCATATCTTACAGAAAATGCGAAAATAGCCCCGAGCTTAGAAAAATCGACAGAAATGTCGATTGGAATAGAGAGATCACCATCTTAAACTAAAAAATAAGAGAAGATAAAATTATGCCAAAACTCAAATCATTTAAAAAATAACGATATCTTACAGAAAATACAGAAAATAGCTCCTAGCTAAGCAAAATCCGTAAAAAATGTTCGTTTGAACCGGGAGATCACCATATTAAACTGGAAAGTACGAGTAGACAAAATTAGGCTATAAAAACCGTATCATTTAATATAAAGGACAATATATCTTACAGAAAACACAGAAAATAGCCAGTAGCTCAGAAAAATTCGCAAAAATGTCCATTAGAACTGGTAGATCGACATATTCATCTAAAAAAATAAGAAAATACATAATTAGGCCAAAAATCAATGATTTATTAAAAAGATCCATAACTTCCAGAAAATGTACAAAATAGCCTCGAGTTCAAAAAAATCTGATGAAATGTCCGTTGGAACTGGGAGATCACCATAATTAACTGAAAAATAAGAGAAGATAAAATTAGGCCAAAAATCATATCATTTAATAAAAAAGTTTCATATCTTATAGAAAATGTAGAAAATAGCCCAGAGCTCAGAAAAATCCGCTTAAATGACCGTTGGAACCGGGAGATCACCATGTTCAACTGAAAAAACGAGAAGACAAAATACGCCCAATAATCATAACATTTAATATAAAGGTCCATATCTTCCAGAAAATGTAGAAAAATTGTACTAAGCTAAGAAAAATCAGCAAAAATGTCCGTTGGAACCGGTAGATCGTCATATTCAACAGTAAAAATAAGAGAAGATGAACGTATGCTATAAAAATCATATCATTTAATATAAAGATCCATATCGTACAGAAAATGAAGAAAATAGCCCGGAGCTCAGAAAAGTCCGTAAATAAGATCGTGGAACCGGTGATCGCCATTTTCATCTGAAGAATAAGAGAAGACAAAATTAGGCCTAAGAATCATATAATTTAATAAAAATATCTATAAATTATTGAAAATATAGAAAAATGCCCCGAGCTCATAAAAATCTTCAAAAAAATCCGTTGGAATCGGAAAATTGCCATATTCAAAGGAAAAATAAGTGAATACAAAATTAGGCTACAAAAATCATATCATTTAATCTAAAAATCCATATCTTACAAAAAATGTTGAAAATAGCATGGAGCTCAGAAAAATGCGAACAAATGGCCGTTGGAAATGGGAGATCGCAATCTTCAACTGAAAAAAGTGAAGAAAAAATTAGGTTACAAACATATCATGAAAAGATTCATATCTGTCAGAAAATGTAGAAAATAGCCCCAAGTTAAGAAAAATCAGCAAAAATATCCGTTGAAATCGGTAGATCGCCATCTTCAACTGAAAAATAATAGAAGATAAACGTAGGATATAAAATCATATCATTTAAAAAGATCCATATCTTTCATAAATTACAGAATATAGAACCGAGCTCAGAAAAATCTGCAAAAAATGTCTGTTTGAACCGAGAGATCGTCATCTTAACCTGAAAAATAATAGAAGACAAAATTAGGCTAAAAATCATATCATTTAACAAATAGATCCATATCTTCTAGAAAATTTAGAAAATATATACGAGATCAGAATACTCCGTAACAATATCCATTGGAACTTGGAGAACCCCGTCTTCAACAAAAAAAATAAGAAAATACAAAATTAGGCCAAAAATCATACCATTGATTAAAAAGTTACGTAACTTCACAAAACTGTAGAAAAATTGTCTGGAGCTCAGAAAAATCTGCAAAAATGTCAGTTGAAAGCGGGAGATCGCCATCTTCAACTCAAAAATAAGAGAAGACAAAATTAGGCTACAAAAACCATATCATTTAATAAAAAGAGCCATATCTTTCATAAAACGTAGAAAATAGCCCCAAGCTCAGAAAAATCCGCAAAAATGTCCGTTGGAACCGCCATCGTCAACTGAAATATAAGAGAAGATAAAATTGGGCTATAAAATCATATCATTTAATCTAAATATCCATATCTTACAAAAAATGTAGAAAATAGCCCAGAGCAAAGAAAAATCTGCAAAAATGTCCGTTGGAACTGGGAGATCGAATCTTCATCTAAAAATTTTGAGAAGACAAAATTTGGTCAAAAAATAATAGTATTTAATAAAAACATTCATATCTTCTAGAAAATGTAGAAAATAGCCTCTAGGTCAAAAAAATACGCAAAATCTCCATTGGAACCGGAAGAACGCCATCTTCAACTAAAAAATAAGACAAGACAACATTAGGCCAAAAATCCTATCATTTAATTAAATGATCCATATCTTCCATAAAATGAAGAAAAATAGCCTCAAGCTAAGAAAAATAAATAAAAATGTCCACTGGAACCAGTAGATCGCAATATTCAATTGAAAAAATAAGTGAAAAACGTAGAATATAAAAATTATATCATTTAGTAAAAATCCATATCTTCCATAAAATGTATAAAAATAGCACCGAGCTTCGAAAAATCTGCAAAAATTTCCGTTGGAACCAGAAGATCGCCATCTTTAACTGAAAAATAAGAGTAGACAAAATTAGGCCAAAAATGTTATCATGTAAGAAAAATATCCATATCTTCCAGAAAATTTAGAAAATAGCCTCGATGTCAGAATAATCTGTAAAAATGTCCGTATGAACCGGGAGATCGCCATCTTCAACTGAAAATAGGAGAAAACAAATTTAGGCCAAAAATATATCATTTAATAAAAAGATCCATAACTTCCCGAAAATGTAGAAAAATATTCCCGAGCTCAAAAACCAATAAAATATCCATTAGAACCGGGAGATTGTCATCTTCAACTGAAAAATAAGAGAAGACAGAAAGGGTAAAAAATCATATCATTTAATAAAAAGAAACATTTCTTCAATTACATATAGAAAATAGCCCCGAGCACAGAAAAGTCCCCAAAAATGTCCGTTGGAACAGTGATCTTCAACCAAAAAAATAAGAGACGATAAAATTAGGCCAAAATGATATCATTTAATAAAAAGATCCATATCTTCCAAAAAAAGAAAATAGCCACGATCACAGAAAAATCAGCAAAAATGTCTGGTGAAACAGAGAGATAGATATCTTCAACTGAAAAATAAGAGAATACAAAATTAGGCAAAAAATCATATTATTTAATAAAAAGATCCATATTTTTCAGAAAATACAGAAAATAGCTCTGAGCTAACTAATCTGCAAAAAATATTTGTTTGAACCAGGAGATCACCATCTTCAACTGAAAAATAAGATAAGACAAAACTCGGCTATAAAAATCATATATATGAATTTAAAGAACATATCTTACAGAAAATTTAGAAAATAGCCAGGAGATCAGAAAAACTGCAAAAATGTCAGTTGGAACCAGGAGATTGACATCTTAATCTGAAAAATTGGAGAAACCAAAATTAAGCTTAAAATCAAATTATCTAATAAAATATACATATCTTCCAGAAAATGTAAAAAATAGCCTCTAGGTCACAGAAATCCGCAAAAAAATCTGTTGGAATAGTGGGAACATCTTCAACTGAAAAATAATAGAAGACAAAATTAGGCAAAAATATCATATCATTTAATAAAATGATTCAGAACCTCCACAACATGTAGAAAAATAACACTGAAACAAAAATATCAGTTAGAACCGGGTGACCGCCATCTTCATCTGAAAAATATGAGAAGACAACATTAGGCCAAAAAATCATATTATTTATTAGAAAGATCCATAACTTCCAGAAAATGTACAAAATAGACTCTAGGTTAAAAAAATCTGCAAAACTGTCTGTTGACGGGAGAATGCATCTTGAATTTAAAAAAAATTAGAGAAGACAAAATTCGGCCAAAAAATCATATCATTTATAAAAAGATCTATATCTCCCATAAAATTTAGAAAATTGCCCCAAACTAGTAAAATCAGTAAAAATATCTGTTGGAACCGGTAGATAGCCATATTCAATAAGAAAAATAATATAAGACAAAGTAGGATATAAAAATCATATCATTTAGTAAAAAGATCTCTATCTTACATAAAATGTAGAAAATAGCACCAAGCTGCGAAAAATCTGCAAAAATGTCTGTTGAAACCGGCAGATCGCCATCTTCAACTTGAAAATAATAAAGAGAACATTAGGCCAAAAATCATATTATTTAATAAAAAGATGCTTATCTTTCAAAAAATTTAGAAAATAGTCCCGAGGTCAGAATAATCTGCAAAAATGTTCGTTGGAATCGATAAATTGCCATCTTCAACTGAAAAATAAGAGAAGACACAATTAGGTCAAAATAACATTATTTAATAAAATGATTCATATCTTTTAGAAAATTTAGAAAATAGCCCCGATGTCAGAATAATATGCAAAAATGCTCTTTGGATTCAGATCACCATCTTCAAAAGAAAAATAAGAGAAGAAAAAATAGGCCAAAAAGTATATCATTTAATAAAAAGATCCATGACTTTCAAAAAATATAGAAAATAGTCCCGAGCTCATAAAAATTTGCAAAAATGTCTGTTAGAACCAGGGGATCTCCAACTTCAACTGAAAAATTAGAGAAGATAAAATTAGGCTAAAAATCATATTATTTAATAAAAAGATCCATATCTTCAATAAAATGTAGAAAATAGCTCCCAGCACAGAAAAATCCGCAAAAATGTCTGTTGCAACTGGGAGATCGACATCTTCAATTGAAAAATAAGAGAAGACAAAATTAGGCCAAAATGATATCATTTAATAAAATGATTCATATCTTGAAGATAATGAAGAAAATAGTACCGAGTTCGTAAAATTTGACAAAAGTGTCTGTTGGAACAGAGAGATAGCCATATTCAACAGAAAAATAAGAGAAGACAAAATTATGCCAAAAATCCTTTCATTTAATAAAAGATCCATATTTCCAGAAAATACAGAAAATAGCTCCGAGCTAAGTAAAATACGTAAAAATGTCCGTTTGAACCGGGAGATCATCATTTTAAACTGCAAAATAAGAGAAGACAAACATTAGGCTATAAAAATCATATCAATTAATAAGAGAAGACAAACATTAGGCTGCAAAATAATGATTCATATCTTACAGAAAATGAAGAAATTTGTCGGGAGCTCAGGAAAAACAGCAAAAATGTATGTTGGAACAGGAAGATCACCATTTTCAACCGAAAAAAATAAGAGAATACAAAATTAGGCCAGAAATCATGTCATTTAATAAAAAGACAACTTCCAGAAACTGTAAAAAAATACCGATCTCAGAAAAATCTACACAAATGTCTGTTGGAACCAGGAGATCGCCAATTTCAACTGGAAAATAACAGAAGACAAAGTTAGGCAAACAATCCATATCTGCAATAAAATGTTGAAAATAGTTTGAGCACAGGAAAATCTGCAAAAATGTTCGTTGGTATAGGGAGATCGACACCCTCAACTGAAAAATAAGAGAAGACAAAATTAGGCTAAAATGATATTGTTTAATTAAAAGATCCATCTTCAAAAAAATAAAAAAAAATAGACTTGAGTTCTGAAAAATCCGCAAAAATGTCTGTTGGAACTGGGACGTCACCATCTTCAACTGAAAAATAAGAGAAGCCAAAATTATGCAAAAATCTTATCATTTAATAAAAGATTCATATCTTCCAGAAAATGCAGAAAATAACTCCTAGCTAATTAAAATCCGCAAAAATGTCTGTTGGAATAGAGAGATCGACATCTTCAACTAGAAAATAAGAGAAGACAAAATTTGGATATAAAAATCATATCATTTAATATAAAGATTCATATCTTACAGAAAATGTAGAAAATACCTGGAGCTCATCTACAGAAGGTCGCCATCTTCATCTTAAATATAAAGATCCAATCTTTAATAAAATGTAGAAAATACCTCGAAACACAGAAAAATCCGCAAAAATGTCCGTTGGAACCGGGAGATCTCCATTTTCAACTGAAAAATAAGAAACGACGAAATTTGGCCATAAACTTATATCATTTAAATAAAGGTCCAATTTTCCAGAAAAATTCGAAAATAATACGTAGCTCAGAAAAATACGCAAAAATATCCGTTAGAACTGGAAGACGCCATCTGCAATATGAAAATAGGAGAAGACAAAATCAGGCCAAAAATTATATCATTTAATAAAACGATCCATATCTTCCAGAAAATGTGGAAATTAGCATGGAGCCAAGAAAAATCCGCAAAAATGTACGTTGAAATCAGGAGATCGCCATCTTTAACTGAAAAATTAGAGAAGAAAAAATTAGGCCCAAAAAATCATATCATTTAATAAAAATATCTATCTGTAAAAAAATGAAGAAAACCCCACGAGCTCAGAAAAATCCACAATGTCTGTTGTAACCGTGAGATCGTCATCTTCAAATTAAAAATAAGAGAAGACAAAATTAGGCTATAAAATCATATCATTTAATATAAAGATTCATCTTACAGAAAATTTAGAAAATGGCTCGTAGTTCAGGAAAATCATCAAAAATGTCTGTTGGATTAAATGATATGAAACCGGGATATCACAATCTTCAACTGAAAAATAAGAGATGACAAAATTAGGATAAAAATAAAACCTTTTAATTAAAAGATCCATGTCTTCTAGAAAATGTAGAAAATAGACCCGAGCTAAAACAAGTGGCAAAAACCAGGAGATCGCGATCTTCAACAGAAAAAAATAAGAGAAGTAAACGTATGCTATAAAAATAATATCATTTAATGAAAAGATCCATTTCTTACTTCAAATATAGAAAATAGCTCCTAGCTCAAAAATCTGCAAAAATGTCTATTGGAATCTGGAAATCGCTATCTTCAACTGAAAAATAACAGAAGAGAAAATTATGCCAAAAATCATATCATTTAATAAAAAAATTCATGTCTTTCAGAAAATGTAGAAAATAGTCTCGTGGTCAGAAAAATCTCAAAAAATATCCGTTGGAACCGGGAGATCGTCATTTTCAACTTAAAAATAAGAGAAGATAAACTTAGTCTATGACAATCATATCACTTAATAAAAAAGAACCATAAAATATCTGTTGGAACCGGGAGATCACCATCTTCAACTGAAAAATAAGAGAAGACAAATTTAGGCTATAATAATCATATCAATTAATAAAAAGCTCCATGTCCCCAATAAAATGCAGAAAATAGCCCCGAACTCAGAAAAATACCTAAAAATGTATGTTGGAATCGGGAGATTGCCATCTTCAACTGAAAAATAAAAGAAGATAAAACTAGGCTATAAAAATCATAATTTAATATAAAGGTTCATATCTTATAGATAATATAGAAAATAACACAAAGCTCAGAAAAATCCCGCAAAAATATCCGTTGAAACCGGGAGATCGCCATCTTTAACGAAAAAAAATAAGGGAAAGCATAATTAGGTCAAAAGTCCTAACATTTAATAAAAATATACATTTCTTCGAGAAAATGTAGAAAAATAGCGCCGAGCTCAGAAAAAGCTGTAAAACTGTCCGTCGGAATCAAAAGATCGCCATCTTCAATTGAAAAAATAAGAGAAAATAAAATTAGACTACAAAAAGCATACCATTTGATAAAAATATCCAAATATTCAATAAAATGAAGAAAATAACACCAAGCTCAGAAAATTCCGCAAAAAATTTCTGGTGTAACCGAGAGATCATCATCATTAAAATAAAAGTAAAGGAAGACAAAATTAGGCTATAAAATCCTATCATTTAATATAAAGATATATATCTTACAGAAAATATAGAAAATTACCAATAGATCAGAAAGATCTGCAAAAATATCCGTTGGAGCCGGAAAATCGCCATCTTCATCTGAAAAATAAGAGAAGAAGAAATTAGGCCAAAAAATCATATCGTTAATAAAAAGAAACATATCTTCCAGAAAATGTAGAAAATAGCCCGAGGTCAAAAAAGTCCGCAAAATATCCTTTGGAACCAGGAGATTGCCATTGTTGCGGGTCAACTCTGCCAACAATAAAATTTGTAAGTTTGGAGAAACACGGGTACAATGGCTACAAGTTAGGGGTTGATGGAGAGGTTAAAACGACTTGGAGCACGCTCCGGAGGCGAAGAATCCAAGGTCGCTGTTGATCGCTAAAGGTCTCCATCTCTCTGTAGTTGAGGCGAGCTTCCTACGAGAATAGCAACTCGTCAGAAAGGTAGGGCTGGCTGTCAGCCTGTAGCCTCTCCGATGCTTAAGTCAGTGGATGGCTTGTAATAAGTGAGTCGAACACGCTTGGCAATCTTAAGGTAAATCGACAAAGCGTGGCGAGCTTATGAGGAAGGCACAGATATATGTGAGATCCGACCTTGAGTATTGGAAAGAAGTTAGAGATTTTAACTGACCAACCACCTCCTTGGTGGCTAGAGGGGGGTATTTATAGGGCTGAGAGTCAGTTGCTCGTCGTCTAATCAGCTGTCAAATATACTTAGCTATAGCACAAGTTGAGAAGTGATTGGTCGGTGAGGGTGTGTCAGAGATATTTATGCATTAATGGGTGTTAGGCGATGTCAGATGCATTAATGGGACGCGATGGGCAGCCATCAGTTCTCGCCCTTAACCTCTGGCATTAATGGGGGCTGGTGGCACTACATCACCCTATCAGAGATATTTGTGTTAGGCTGCCCTTGGCTAGGGCCAAGCTCGGCGACCGAGCTGGGTGTCTCCAGACCGTCCGGTTGTGCTTCCTGGTGGAGAGTAGGCAGGCTTCTTTTGTTGACCCTGATGGCAAGCTTGACTCTTGACGAGGCGAGCTTGCCGCTCGACGAGGCGAGCTCGTCGCTCGGTGAGGCGAGCTTGTCGCTCGGTGAGGCGAGCTTTCCAGTGTCGTGGCGACGGAAGATTGGGCTTCAAAATGAATGGGTCTTTATTATCTGGGCCGTCCTTAAGGTCGTTACAATTTCTTCTGTCATTCGAGTTTTGAAATGGCAAACCTGGCTCGGCTCGAATGACGTGTCGCACTTGCATTGGTCGAGGGCTGGTTGGCGGCATTTAATTCGAACTGATCGCCAGATCTCGCATGTCATGATGGCGATTCGACATTGGGGAGAAATCGAGGCATCCAACTGCTCAGGGAGTGACGCGTGGCTGACGTGATTGTAGGGAGAAGTCGAGGCGCCAGTCCAGTCTTGCTCAGATCTCGCCATGTGGCCCACGTCCGATGGCTGAGATCGCCTGATTCTCCCTATAAATAGGGACGAAGGGGCAGCAGGAGAGAGCTTTCACCCGAATTTTCAAAATTTCAACCTCCCCCTTTGTTGCAGAGAGAAATTGATCGTCGTCATCCGTTCATCCGTCGAAGCTATGTTCATCTTCTTTGTTCTAGGTACTCTCTTGATCCATCCATTGCCTTAGTATGCTTCTTCTGCTTCGAATTCTTTCGGTGAGCAGTGGTTCGACGAGATTGGTGGTGGTGGTGCCATCGAATCAGATCCGGTGGTATTGGAGGTACCGTCGATGTCTTAGCCAGAACAGTAGGAGGTAGACATAGCGGTCGAGCATGTCGTCGCTTCGTCGTTAGGGATCAAGAGGGACCCCAAGAAAGGAAAGGAACCCAAGTCGGATGCCAAAGTCCCAAGCGACGATGGAGTAACAGCCGTGGTCCCCGCTGAAATCCTGGCCGAGATGTCTCAACTATTGCCCTCTGCCATCCCTGAGATACACTCCAAGTTTATCCGACCCCCTACACAGTTCGCCTCCCCGAACACAGCGAGCGAGTGTACTCTCCAAGGGATAACGAGTTCGACGTATACTACCCGACCTTTGCCTTGGGGCTCCGCTTCCAGCTCCATCCCTTCCTCCTTCTTGTCATTCACTTTCTCGAACTCCCACTCTTTCAATTAATGCTGAACTCCATCAACTCGATGGACGGCTTCCTCGTCCTCTGCTCTACCAGCGGTGTAAGTCTGATGCTACCGCTCTTCCAATACTTTTATGAGGTGAAGAGGAAGTGGGTGTACTACTACCTCTGCACGAGGAGGGGTCGACCTCTCGTCCTTGACCTGTCGGGCAAAGTGAGGGACTAGAAGGAGAGGTTCATCTTCGTCATGATGTCGGTGTACTTGGCTCTGAGGTCGAACTGGGGGACTCTGAATCCCTCAGTGAATGTCGAAGTGGTCCTCGAGGGGAGCGACCTTGAGAACGCCAAGATCCTGGAGAAGATCCTCAGGGAGAGCATGGTCTTGAAGGACCTAATCAACGACAAGCAGCTCGCCCTGCACATTTGGCTCAAAGGTACTTCAAGCTTAGCGATCAGCTTCTGATATGCTCACCCTGATCTGTCTTCCTTTTGCAGGTGCCACCATGAGTCTTTCAATGGAGGAGATTATGAAGATGACGAGGGATGCGATGTCCAAGGAGCCCCGACCAAGGGCAAGGGAAAGCAGCCCGCATCCAGGAGCGTGGTGCATGTCGGTCAGAAGTGGAGTCAGGAGGAAACAGCCACCGCTCGAGCCGAGAAGGAGGAGTGGAGTAAGAAGCCGAGGAAGGAGCCTGCGACAACCGCTCACACTTCCTGCACGAGCGAAGCAGCAATAGGCGGACTCATCAACCTCGACTCGATCAAGCCTGTGACCGACCTCACGGCCACCAGGTTGTTGAGGCTACCGATCGGTGCCATCGTCACCGTCCACATATTTTCGACCACCCCTCCATAACTTAGACTGGGCCGGCCAGAACAAGCTGGTCTCTAGTTGTGTGCTGGCCCTTCCGGTGCCCGCCGTTTGGGCTGGAGAAGCGGCCCATCTGAGCTGCAATATGGCGCTTACGACCTTTAAGTCGCAGAAGGAGGAGATCCTCGCCCTTTCTCCAAAGAATTTCGTCGTGCCACACTACCCGTGGGTGCCCACGAGTCTGTTTTCGATGAGGCTGGGGTAGCGGCCCGCCTGGCGGAGAACATTACTCTGCCGAGGGACCGGGAGTTCATGGCCCATGTGGACGTCAAGCACCTCTGATATAAGGCCGTCTGGCACGACATGAAGGTTCATTGCCCCCTCTGTTCACCTTGTCAGTCTTTCTTCTTGTTAGTTGTGCTTACGAACTTGGTTCTTTCTGTAGGCGATCACTGCACTGGTGTCCCTCTAGCCACACGCGTCAGCGGTGAGCAAGGCTAAGGCCGCCCTGGCGAGGAAAGTGGTCAAGCTCAAGGTGGCATAGGTGAAGTTGAAGGACATCATCGAGAAGTTGACAAAGGTCTGGGGTACTATGAGACCCAGAAGAATCAATTTACTATGTTGGAGAAGGCCGCTTTGGAGCTAGAGAAGAGGACTAGCGATGATGAGGCCCAGAGGGTTGCTGCTGAGAACATCCTGGCCTCGGATAGGGAGGAAGCCACGACGAAGACCGCCGAGCTTGAGCTGCAGATCGTCGAACTGGCAAAGGTTGAACTGAACAAGGTCAAGGCTAAGGTCGTCTGCCAGAATCAGGTCGATGAGCACATCCCTACCCTGACGGCCATGATGGCTGCGGGCTTCGATGAGGGTCTGGAGGCGGGCCTCGAGAGGGCCAAGGGGAGGTTGGGGAAGATCTATTCCAACTTAGAGATTGACTTCGTATGCTTGTCGACGGCCTCTGATGATAAAGGGGAGGCTTCTCGTGCTATCGACATCGAGGTGGCAGAGACTTCGGCTAGCGGTGACCAGAGGGCAACCAGGCAAACTCCCGAGTCCTTGAAGGTGGCAGCTAAGAGGGCGACGACCGAGTTGAGGCACTGTATGCTGGGGGGCATCAATGTATGGCTGGCTGGCCGGTGCCCCGTTTACGGTCTGGGCGCGGTGTCGTTTACCGCAAGTGCACGGTTAGTGTAGGGTGCGGAAATATCGAACTCAGTGAGGCGAGGTTGTGCTTGGGTCAGGTAGGACCAAAATCACCCCTGGGGGCGAGCTAACCCAAATCAGTATATGGTTGTCACAGAAAGAAATAAGGGGTATGAACAACAAGAAAGAAAATAAACTCGGGACTTTGGTTTCCAACCCGACGAGCGGCTCTCGCCGAAACGGCCTACGGGTATGGATAGCGATCGGAATTAGGGTCTAATGATGAGATGTTGCCTCTGGAAGTGGTACCGGCGTCCCATGGGCCCGATATTCCGGTCGGTGCCCAGGATGATACACCGGACTTCCCGGATTCGATCAGTGGGCACTCCCGTGTCCATTAACACTGATCGATCCCGGGAGCACTAAGCCCGCAATGATAACTCCCAACGTCTCGTCCTGCCGCTCCCGCATGCTAGGATTCGACGTCTACGCTATGGGCGTGAGCTATGGCTAGGGAGTCAACCGCCAAGTTTATTCCCCCTTGGCCCAACGGTCAAAGACGGTCTTTTTCCCGCCGATGACAATGAAACACCCCGCGTAACCGTTAGATTCCTAATCCCTATCGATTTTCTAACCCTATGGACGCATCGGGAAGAGCCCCCGAAGGGGTTTCCACCAAAATCCCGGATTTGGGAACTACTCACAAAAATGCATGAAAAAGCGATCTAAATAAAAATCAACCGTTGGAATCATAATCGGACGATTGTAATGCGGAAGTAATAGAGTAGATAAGACAATACTAAAATTTGAGAAAGATCTGAAAACTTACAAAAGAGTAACAATTACAGCCGTCACAAAGTGAGAAAACAGTAAAAAACTAGCAGCTCCCGTTTCTGGAACCCTAGGGGTTCTATTTATAGACTCTCGCGTCAACAGATTGGTTGACAAGTCAACCGATCGGTTGATCTGTTACAAAATAATAACAGAAAACGGCGAGCTTTCACCCGATCACATGAACCGGTCGGGTGAGTTCTTGAGTGACCGGTTGGATCTTGGAGCCGTCGGGTGAAGCGATCGGTTCGGCACCCGTGTCTTCAGCTCTTCATCTTCAGCTACAGATGAACCGATCGGGTGAGAGTCACCCGATCGGTTGGCATTTTGCTCGAGAAAACAGAGAACAGGCCCCCGCTGAACCGGTCTGCGAACCGGTCGGGTGACTTCCATGTGAGCTCCGGCTGAGACCGGGTGGTGCACGCGTGCATCACCCGATCGGTTGGAGATGACCAACCGACCGGGTGAGGGGCTGAAAGATGAATTCTTCGACGTTTGACCCCCTGGATCACGCGTGACTTCTCCCGTTGCTCCGGGGACTTGGGATATCATCGTTAAACGTCCTCTACGTGGTCAATCCCCTGCAATCATGGATAAACAAAGAAAAGTGAAAGAAAACGAGAAAATACAAGAAAACGAATAAAAGACGGCGGAAAAACACGGAGAAACACAAAAGAAAACGTGCGTGACTATATGAAATATAAACGCACATCAAAATCCCCCAAGCTGAACTCTTCCTCGTCCTCGAGGAAGACGAGTGAGAGTAGGAGCTCGGAAGGGAAAAATAGAGAGGAAGAAAGAAAAAGAAAACTCTAAATCCTAGATCGTTCGTCAGAGCCACCAAAATCAAAAACGACTCACCAAGCAAGCAAGCGCCAAATCACACCATTAAACCTAGGAAAACTAGTCCAAAAAAGTGTTGTGGGCCCACGCGGTGAAGCGCGAGTGAGTGTGGTTGTGTGCTAGCAAATGGTGTCGCTTTCTACAATGTGCTATGAGGCTCGATATATACAAATCCAAGATATGACCCAAATATAGATTCGAATTGAATTAAGCGGCGAATATAAGTTCAAGCATGCATGAGAAGAGTAAGAATAGAAGCGTATCATGCATCGGGGACTCCACAACTAGGGTTAAGGAAATCACGCCACTATAGCCTAGATACTAGCTAAAAAGTTCCTAAGCCAAGTGTTTTCGATAACGAAGGGGGTTGAGATGATGTGGAGTAGAACACTCGGTGCAAATTCTCGCCTTCCCTTTATTCTCGGCAAGTAGAAAAAATATTCACACGTAAATTTTTTTGGGTTTTGGGCGTTTGTATTTTTTTGGCTTTTCGGCTATACAAAATTTTTCTTTTCTTTTCTTTTTGGGTTTTTCTTTTCTTTTCTCTTTTTTTTGAATTTTTGGGTTTTTGGCTATACACATGTGCACTCTCCCAAGTGGGAGAACGGTACACGACGAGGGGATTTGCACCAAGTAAAACAAAAAAGAAGTCAAAATCTAAACACTTCTGCAAAGGAAACTATTCTCGCTAAATAGAGCATAGGCTAAATGGGTTATCCTAGTCCTTAGTTGTGGAATCCCGACGCATGCGAATTGAAATATACGATATAAATATAGCATGCGTATAGTAGAAACAAATACTGCATATTCAAATCGAAGCATGATAATCTAGGGGTCATTCCTGGACAGGTATATAAAGTAAAATCACAAAGCAGAAGCACACCAAATAGACAGGCACGACGCACGACTCACAAGAAAGCTAAGTGGACACACAATGCGTGAAATGCAAGAGGACTCGAAATCCTAGGGTTAGTGAGTGTGATTATCGATGCAATGCTAGGTGTGTGTGACTTTGTGGCGATTCATCATAGGATTCATCTCTAGGAAAAAGAGCTAAAAAGAAGAAAAGAAAAAAAAATAAACACACGATGAAAACGACACAAAAGACGAAAAAGAAGGACTCAAACGACGCACACAGTGCGACTCCCCCAAGCTGAAGTTTGCATTGCCCTCAATGCAATATGAGTGAGTACGGGAGGGCAATGAAAATGGGGGGGGGGGGAAATGCACTGACACAAAAAGAAATGAAAACGAGGAAAACACATAGATGAAACGGAAAAAGAAAGAAAGATCAAAATCAAAATCAAACAACACGAAAATAAAAATAAAAATAAGAATAAAAATAAAACCACACGACACGACACTCAAAAAATTAAAAGCAAGCACACACACAAAAATGAGAAAAACAACAAAACACGACAGCGCACAAAATAGACATCCCCCAAGCTAACCATGACAGTGCTAGCAAAATGATATGATCAATGAAATTCAGAGATACACAAGGGGTAGTCAAAAACAAAAGAGGTGAATTCAGAAAACAACACGCAAATAGTCCCCCCGACAGAGACAAAGCAGGGCTCCGAAAAGACAGATGGGCATAAATATGGGGGGCAAAAGAGGGAAGGGAAGATCAAGCAGGGGCACCACCCTCTGGGGGTGGTGACGGGGGCCTGCGCTGTGGACCAGGGGTCGTGGGGGGTGGAGTGTGGAGCTCGGAGACATCGGGGGGGGGGGGGGGGGGTCTTCACGGATGTGGCGAATGAAGCTTTGAAGAAAGGGGAGGTCTCGGTTGATGGACTCCTCGGTTATCCGACCACCCTGCCCAGCTAGGAGTATCATGGCCGTGAATCGATCGGCTTGGTCTTGATCGAGGGTAGATGGGTTGGAGGTGGTGGGCTGAGCGGGGGGCTGTGCGCGACGAGTACGACGGGTGGGCCTAGGGTTTGAAGAGCTGGCGTCGGTGGGTTTAACACGGCGGGGAGGCATTGTGCGGGTGTCTCTCGTGCGCGTAGGTGCGTAAGAGTACAATGAATTCAACACAAACACGAAATACGACCAACAAGCAAGTGGAATATTTGGGGTAAGATTAAAATTAAGCAAAGAAGCGAGTTTACCCAAATGAGATGAAGATAGTTGCTCGTAGACGCTCCGATGCTACTCGATTGGAGCACGCTGTGAAGCCGCAGTGATCTCTTCAACAAGTTTCGATGTTGGGGAGAATGGGTGAAATTTAGGGTTTTGTGTGTAGGGAGATGGCGGGGGAATGGAGGGAAATCGATGGTGGACGGGTAGGGAGATGGCGGGGGAAGACGATCGACGTTGATCTTGGGGAAGAAAGAAGGCGGGCGCACGAGAGGAGTCGAAATGGCGGTGATTTGGGCGATCGGGCGAGGATGGAAATGAACGGGTGGTCGGGGGGGTGTTTATATAAGGTTTTAAGTCGAACCGACCGGGTGACTTGTCACCCGATCGGTTGACGGTTAGGTCGAAGTTTCTTGCCGAAGATTTGCTACAGGCGAACTGGTCGGTTGACTTATCAACCGATCGGTTGGCCGCTCCACTCATTTTCCCGAGAACTTAGGGCTGCTCACCCGGTCGCGTCAACCGATCGCGCTCGAACTCAACCGATCGGTTGATACTCCCCAAAAATTTCCGAGAGTTCTCCCTAGCTCACCCGGTCTGTCACCCGGTCTCCTCATTCTTCAACCGATCGGTTCATCTGGGGACAGATCTTGGCTTGTATCTGATACATCCCAACCGATCGGGTGAGTTGTCAACCGATCGGTTGGGGCTTGTTTCCTGCAAAAGCCAACAGATTGTCTAAGTCCCTGAACGGATGTTCTCGCGGCTGATTTTATTTATAAAAATAGATAAAATAAAGTCAGAAATAACACTAAAAAGTGAGCAAAAGTTTAGAGCATGGGTTGCCTCCCATGAAGCACACTTGTTTAACGTCGTTGGCTCGACGCCCGCAAGAGATGTTCACGGTGGTTGATACGGGTGATGCCCGAAGTTCGGCATCTCTTCTTCATTGGAGCTGAAGGCCCTTGGAGTAGTCAGCGGCTGGAGAAATATTTGCTCGACTACCATCTCCTTGTTCTTGGGATCCGGGGGCTTCTCTTTCGTGTTGGCGCTTCCCGCCATCTTCTTTAGGATCCGGACCTCGTCTTTGGTGAGGTCCATGGGCTCTTTCCCCGTTCTCCTCACAGGAGGAGCCTTGGGGAACCCAGGAGCGGTCGTTCTCGCTGCACTCATTTTCCCAGCAGCATCTTTGTCCTTGGGGCCGTCTTGGTCTTCTAAATCCCCCAAGTCATCGGGGGGGGGGGGGGGGGTTTCTTAAGAGAATCTCCCAGGAGCTCTCTTCAATAGCTTTTTCTTCTTCCATCTCCAGCAAATTACACCGAGGGTCGTCTGGGGGATCGGGGTACTTCATGGATAACCCCAGATCAAATTCAACTTTTTCTCCGCTGACGTTTAGAGAAAGTTTTCCGTTCTTCACATCAATCAAAACGCCAGCAGTGGCCATGAAAGGCCGTCCCAGGATGATCGGGGTGTGTGCGTCTTCAGGCATGTCCATGACTACAAAGTCCACTGGCACATGCACCCCTTTCACATTGACAGGTAGGTCATCCACAATTCCCACCGGATATTTGACCGACCGGTCAGCTAGTTGTAGGGTCATACCGGTGGGCTCCAAATCACCCATTCCTATCCTTTTGTACATCGACAAGGGCATCAAACTTACACTCGCTCCGAGGTCGACGAGTGCACGATGAATCTTTACTGCCCCGATCGTGCAAGGAATTGAGAAGCTCCCCGGGTCTTTAAGTTTAGGCGGATTTGCCCTCTGGATAAGAGCGCTACACTCCGCCGTCAACACTACTTTCTCTTTTCTAGACCCTCTCGTCACCAAATCCTTCAAGAATTTTGCATATGAGGGGATTGTTTCGATTGCTTCCAGGAAGGGGATCTGCAAGCTCAGGTCCTTGACCATGGCGAAGAACTTGCCATATTTTTCATCAATTTTGGCTTGAGCTAACCGTTGTGAAAATGGCACAACGGGTTTGAACACTTTCGGGCTCCCTTCTTCCTTCTTCTTCTTCTCTTCTGAGACTCCCTCCGGAGTCGTAGGATTTGATGACGAAGCACCGGCGTCGTTTGATTTTTCGATCGGTCGCTCAACGACCAATGGTGCTTCCGGTTTGTTAGGGGGCACTCTAGTAGGGATTTGTGTCCCGCTTCTCAGAACGATAGCGGACACATTTGTGTGCTCGTGCACGAGTGCCGACGTTTGGGTCGCTCCCCTCGGGTTCACCTCCGGTTGTGGCGGCAATTGGTTTTGTGACCTCGCAAGATTCGCCACTTGTAACCCCAGCTGGGTTACTTGGTCCGTGAGGGCCCGCTGACCCATTTCCAGCTTTTGATTGATCTTCTCCTGGTTGGTAATATATTGAGTCAAGAGAGACTCAACCGGAGAGACGGCCCTTTGTTGGCCATACTGCTGCTGCTGCTGATTCCTGGGGGCGTAAAATTGTTGCTGAGGTTGCTGCTGATATTGTTGCTGCTGAAACTGACTCTGCTGTGGCCTAGCCGGCTGATATGTTTGTTGCTGCGGCTGCTGAGGCGGTGAGGGCTGAAATGGTGCCCGGTAACCAAAGTTTGGGTGGTTCCGGTTGTTCGGAGAGTAGGCCGGGTTGGAATTGGTTCTCGGTGGATACGGCGCATTTCCCGTGGGGTTGTAAAATAGTGCGCTCGCCTGATCCAACGGTGGTGAGATGTCACCACCGTCGAATTCCCCAAGAACTTCAGACTCTACTGCTGCAATCTGTTGTGCACCGGCCCCACCGGCTCCTACCATTAGTGCGGAGATCTGGGTCGAAAGCAAGTCGAACTTGCTTGAAAGTTTGTCGACGTCCTCGACTCTGTGTATACCCCCAGACCTTGGTGTGGCTCTCTCGTCACACCACCGCTCATTGTTGGATGCCATATTTTCTAGAATATGTCCGGCATCTTCCTCGCTTCTAGACATGAAGGAACCCCCAGCCGCGGCGTCCATAGAAGATTTCAGGTCATCCCTCAACCCATTGTAGAACAGATTAATAATCTGCCACTTCGGAAGCTCATGGTGAGGGCATCTTCTTTGCACTCCTTGTATCTCGTCCAAGCTTCATGCAAGGACTCGTGGCTGGCCTGGGAGAAGGATGAGATCTCACTCCTCAACTTCGTGGTCTTCCCCGGAGGAAAGAACTTTGTCAGAAAAGCATTGGAGAGCTTCTCCCAGGTATTGAAAGTGTTGGGGTCCTTCCCCCTTAGCCATTGCTTGGCTTTGTCTCGCAGCGAGAAGGGGAACAGCTTCAGACGGATAGCCTCTGTCGTGACACCATTAATCCGGAAGGTGTCACATTTCTCCAAGAAGGAGTCTAGATGCTCGATCGGGCTCTCCATGGGTGCACCCGCAAACTGATCCTGCTGGATCCATGTCACTAAAGACGGCTTCAGCTCGAAGCTTTGGGCCGCAATAGCTGGAGAACGGATGGCGAAAGTCGACTCGATGGATGGCATCGAGTACTCCAACAGAGACTTGTGAGGTGGGGTGTTCTCCTCCATGGATTCGGGATCCTCTCTTCTTCGCTTCTCGGCGGCCAAACGCCTAAGGGTGGCGTTAATCTCTGGATCGAGGGGAATCAAGTCGTCGAGACTTCTTGAACTCATGCGCATGAAAAACAACAAACACCCGTGAAGCGACAAGTGGGAAAGAAACAGATAAAATAAGAAATAAAAATAAGAAAAATAAAAATAAAAAAGAAAAAGGAGAATGCGAAAATTATCGCGAGGTAGGGATGTGAGCTAGACACGAGGGTTCAGGAGATCCTAAAATAACAAGCACGTTGCCTCCCCGGCAACGGCCCCATAAACTTGGCCGGCGCCCCGTTTACGGTCTGGGCGCGGTGTCGTTTACCGCAAGTGCACGGTTAGTGTAGGGTGCGGGAATATCGAACTCAGGGAGGCGAGGTTGTGCTTGGGTCAGGTAGGACCAAATCACCCCTGGGGGCGAGCTAGCCCGAATCGGTAAATGGTTGTCACGGAAAGAAATAAGGGGTATGAACAACAAGAAAGAAAATAAACCCGGGACTTTGGTTTCCAACCCGACGAGAGGCTCTCGCCGAAACGGCCTACGGGTATGGATAGCGATCGGAATTAGGGTCTAATGGTGAGACGTTGCCTCTGGAAGTGGTACCGGTGTCCAATGGGCCCGATATTCCGGTCGGTGCCCAGGATGATACACCGGACTTCCCGGATTCGATCAGTGGGCACTCCCGTGTCCATTAACACTGGTCGATCCCGGGAGCACTAAGCCCGCAACGATAACTCCCAACGTCTCATCCTGTCGCTCCCGCGTGCTAGGATTCGACATCTACGCTATGGGCGTGAGCTATGGCTAGGGAGTCAACCGCCAAGTTTATTCCCCCTTGGCCCAACGGTCAAAGGCAGTCTTTTTCCCGCCGATGACAATGAAACACCCCGCGTAACCGTTAGATTCCTAATCCCTATCGATTTCCTAACCCTATGGACGCATCGGGAAGAGCCCCTGAAGGGGTTTCCACCAAAATCCCGGATTTGGGAACTACTCACAAAAATCCATGAAAAAGCGATCTAAATAAAAATCAACCGTTGGAATCATAATCGGACGATTGTAATGCGGAAGTAATAGAGTAGATAAGACAATACTAAAATTTGAGAAAGATCTGAAAACTTACAAAAGAGTAACAATTACAGCCGTCACAAAGTGAGAAAACAGTAAAAAACTAGCAGCTCCCGTTTCTGGAACCCTAGGGGTTCTATTTATAGACTCTCGCGTCAACCGATTGGTTGACAAGTCAACCGATCGGTTGATCCATTACAAAATAATAACAGAAAACGGCGAGCTTTCACCCGATCACATGAACCGGTCGGGTGAGTTCTTGAGTGACCGGTTGGATCTTGGAGCCGTCGGGTGAAGCGATCGGTTCGGCGCCCATGTCTTCAGCTCTTCATCTTCAGCTACAGATGAACCGATCGGGTGAGAGTCACCCGATCGGTTGGCATTTTGCTCGAGAAAACAGAGAACAGGCCCCCGCTGAACCGGTCTGCGAACCGGTCGGGTGACTTCCATGTGAGCTCCGGCTGAGACCGGGTGGTGCACGCGTGCATCACCCGATCGGTTGGAGATGACCAACCGACCGGGTGAGGGGCTGAAAGATGAATTCTTCGACGTTTGACCCCCTGGATCACGCGTGACTTCTCCCGTTGCTCCGGGGACTTGGGATATCATCGTTAAACGTCCCCTACGTGGTCAATCCCATGCAATCATGGATAAACAAAGAAAAGTGAAAGAAAACGAGAAAATACAAGAAAACGAATAAAAGACGGCGGAAAAACACGGAGAAACACAAAAGAAAATGTGCGTGAATATATGAAATATAAACGCACGTCACTGGCCCTGAGGTCGATCTTGGAGTTTGTTGTAACCTGTGATGTGGATATTGATGGGAAATTGAATCCCACCCCAAAAGTGGTTTTGATGAGGAGCACACCAAATAATGTAGTGTACTAACTACACTACAAGTGTGCAGGTTAAACGACAAACGATGACTTTACCATACTCCGAAGAAACTCGACCACACTCAAGACAAAGATGAATTTGCTAGTTCTACATCAAGCACAAGATGAAGTCCGTTCTCAAGCTTAAACGAAGAAGGAACTCAAATTCAGGAGAAGCAAGCTTTCACCAGATCAACTTCCCGAAGGTCTTGTCTTAGGTGTAGTGTGTGAGTTCTTAGGATAATGTTAAAGCCAAAGTAGATATAACACACACATAAATGATTTCGAAAATAAATGTTTTAAATGTTTTAAACTCTTGAGAGAAATTGCTAGCTTTTTCATATCCTATTAGTCAATCTCCATTACACCCAGGAGTTGACTCCACTCTTTGCTAGCCAAGTTTCAGAAGAAATTGCTCTGGGAGTCGACTACCAAAGGAGGGAGTCGACTACCAGCTGGAAGCAAATTTTCAATGAAACACTCTGGGAGTCGACTACCACTCCTAGGGAGTCGATTACCAGCTGGCAAATTTCAACGATTTGATTTGCTGATTTTATTCTTCTATCCTTGATTTTTGGGACTAAAGTCAAACTTCATTTGAAATTTGAATTCTCTCTTATCACTATAAATAGAGGACTCTATGAGATCTTTTAATAAGAAAAATATTATCATCAAATTGGAAAATCTCTCATGTGCTAAAATTCTCAGATCTCGTATTCATTCTGCTCTCATTATTTTTAGCCAAAGTTTGTTTTAATTTCTGATCTCCTAGTTGTTTTCATAGCTATTATCTTTTTGAGATCATATTCTATTTGGCTATTAAAATCGTTTTTCAAAATACGTATTCTTCATTTTTATCTATTGAAAGGATTTTTGAAAACAAACGATCTAGATCACAAAGAATCATTCTATATCTTTGTGTGATCTAAAAGATCGATTTGAATTCTTTTAGCCACGTAATACACATGTTATATTTTACTTTGGCTATAGAATTCAGGGTGTAAATCCAAACTCCACTAATTTTTGTGGTGAGTTGGAAATCGTTCTTATTTGTGATTTTCCCCTTTGTTGAAAGGGTGTTGGAAATCCTAGACAAGTCTAGGTGGTTGGAAATCCTGGTCAAGGCTAGGTGTTTGGGAAATCCTAATGAGTGAAGTTAGGTGCTTGTATTGCTAAGGCAATAGTGGAAAATCTCGTATCGAATTGGTCGAGGACTGGACGTACCCAAGTTATGGGGAAACAGGATAAAAAACTCTGTGTTTGCATTTGCATTCTTCTGCGATTGTTATACTTGTTCTTACACTCTTTACTTACTAACGGATTGTAATTTGTTCATATTATTGGAATTTAATTTTTTTTGTTTATATTCACTGTGTAAAGATCAATAATTGTGTGAAGATATTTGTCTTTGTAATCCTATAATCTTTCAGCAAAGTTTTGCCTAAAACTCTCTGGGAGTCGACTACCATTCATAGGAAGTCGACTACCTGCTGTGTTATTTCTCCGATCAACTTTATTTATAAGATTGACTTGTTGATTGAGAATCAAGCGAAGATCACTCTACTTCGTTTCTTAGGGAACATTAGATGGTTTATAATTGTGCTAACCTACAAACGAAAAAGATTTACTATTTGCACAACACTATTCAACCACCACTTCTAGTGTTGTTTGCCATCCACAGGATCCAACACTTGGTATCAGAGCATGGCTATAAAAACCGATGCCATTAACATCTTTTCACTCTGAAGGACTTAACACCATGTGACCACCTCTGTTCAATGGAACAAACTACGGTAGCTGGAAGATCCGAATGAAGACTCACTTGGACTCACTAGACATTGAAGCGTGGACCGTAACTAAAGTTCCATACATCATACCTACCGAAGTTGAGTTCGGAAAATGGTCAGCCGATGACAAGAAGAAAGCCAATCTCAATGCAAAGGCGATGAACGCACTATTTTGCGCCGTAACAGGAGATGAATTCAATCGAGTCTCTCAATGCGAGACAACACATCAAATATGACACACCCTTCAGGTAAGTCATGAGGGAACTGAAAAGGTAAAAGAATCCCGTATAAATGTTTTACATTCTAAGTTCGAATCTTTCAAAATAGAAGGAGAGAGTATCACCGATGTGAATACTCGTTTTACTAACATCACAAATGAGTTCACAGGATTAGGAAAGAAACTTTCTGAATACGAGCAGGTGATGAAAATACTAGGATCACTCCGACCTGAATGGAAAGGAAAGACAACAGCCATTCAAGAAGCACATAACGTGAATGATCTTACCATCAAAGAGCTGATGGAAAATATCATGGCATATGAGATTAAACTAGAAGAAGACAAGAACATCGAAGAAAAACCAAAGAAGAAGAATCTTGCTTTCAAAGCTCGAGAAGAAGATTACGACTACACTGACAAAGAGGACCATATTACTTTCATATCAAAAAAAATTAAAGAGTTCATCACATGTAAGTATGGTACACATTCTTTTCGACCTACTAATGGTATTATTTGTTTTGGTTGTAATAAACCAGGACACGTCAAAAGAGATTGTCCCCTGGAAAGAAACAACCGTGATTCCAGAGATCGTGGGAAGAACCGAGAAAGCAATGAAAGGAGAAAAAATGGAAGAAACAAATTACAACGATCGAAGAAGGAAGCTTACACAGCTTTCTAACAGAGCGATGTCTCTTCGTCTAATAAATCCTCAGCAGACGACAATGACGAAAGAAGAGAAACAACACACATGTGCTTCATGGCTACCACATCCTCTAAGGTAAGCTCGCATCATGACTCATCTAGTGATAGTGATTCATCATCAAGTGATGATGAAGACATGGATTATATGGTAGCATATAAGGAGCTATGCAAAATGCATGAAAAGCTCATAAAAGAACATAGAAGAACACTTAGGAATATTAAAAGAGATGTTAAAGAGAAAGAAGAGATTACTAAGGAGAATAGTTTTCTTAAAGAAAAGAATGATTCTTTGCAAAAAGACATTCTTTCCATGAAGGAGACAGTTGAAAATTTAAATAATCTTCTCGTATCTGTCAAAGATAAATACGACTCTATAATGAAAATTATTGAAAATTTCAACAAAGGAAAAGGAAATCTAGAGAGTTTAATTGATAATCAAAAAGCCTCATCTAGCAAAACCGGACTTGGATATGATTCAAATCATACCAAGAAACGGGTTAAGCATACTAGGATGCATCATTCTAACAATAATTTTCTGAGCATCTGGATACCAAAGAACTTGTCCGACCAAAGGAAGAAAAGGTACGCTACTAACTTTGTTCAGCAAGTTCATTTAAACAAAAATCATAAATATATTTTCCATGATGAAACTAAACCATATTGGGTTTGGTTTCATAAAGACTAACCTCTCTGACTCAATAATAAAGAGTACCATAGACATTTGTATTTTCAGGTACTCTAAAATGAAAACATGGAGGAAGAACAAGATCAACACCAAAACATTTTGCGACAAAATAAGATTGCTTTGCTAAATTTAAATTTGTTTGGATGATTAAACGATTGTTAATTTTATTTATATGCTGATAAATGTTTATCTAATCATCATAGAGTAGATTTCAGAAGATAAGCACTCAGCCCAGCAGGGAGTCGACTACCACCATTAGGGAGTCGACTACCAGCGTGATGTGCGGATTTCTGGGTTTGTGTTTTCTGATTTTTTTTCTAACTTCTGTTGGGTTCCATTGAGTCAAACGGGTTCATAACCCAAAGATAACTTAAACCCAATAAGCAATATTGATCTCAACCCTTTATTGATTGATCTAAAGGCCACTATTCATCATCTCCTTTCACCCCAAGAGATAAAAACCCCAAGGCAATCAGCCCTAGGTAGCCGACTACCCCTCTTTCATCTCTCTTTGAAATTTTTTTGCTTGCTCTCTTGGGTTATTCACCTCCTCTCATCATCCTCTCAAGTAAATCTCAAGGTAAAATTTTCTCTTATCAACTTTTACTTTATTTACTTCTCGTTATTCTTGCATATCTAGTTTTGTAAATCAATCTTATTTTATCTAGATGCCTGTCAAGAGATTGATTTCAAAGAAGAGGAAGGTTGCAAATGAATCTTTCTCTTAAAAGGAAATTAACATGCCCTATCTTTTTAGAACCACTACGTATGAGCACTTCGTTAAAATTTCCAATAAGCAAATTCTTCATGAGAGGTTCGAAAAAATTGATCATTTAGAAAACTATGGCATTGATAGCATATTGGAATTTCAAAACTTAGCCAATCTCTTTTCTGTTGAAAATATCTATCTTTGCTATCTTAGGCTTGTGCATCTTTTCTATGCCAACATGGACTATGACCTTGCCAGGAGTAGATTCATTACCAAAGTGCTAGACGCCAAACTTGCTATAACTGTGAAATCTCTAGGAGAAGCTTTAGGAATCCCATACACTGGTATGTTATTGGATAATATAGAGATGGTTGATGAAATTTTTTGGAGAAAATGTATTTGCCTAGAAGATATTTCCAAACAAAACTTCCATGTAGCGATCTTCACTATCCAGGAAGAATCCTTGCAAATATATTGTCTTACAATATAACTCAGAAATCTGGGAGCCACTCTATGTTATTTGAGAAGCAAGCTAAGTGCATCTATGCATTGCTAGGAAATATTCGTGTAAATTGGGCCAAAATTATCATGGACTCCGTCCTTGCATCTGCTTCTTCTGATAGGACTTCATCTACCCTAGCCTACAGTCATTATCTCACCATTCTGTTTATTGGATATAATGTTCCTTTGGATAACGAATTATATCATTTATATCATTTAATAAAAAATAAGTGAAAAACGTAGAATATAAAAATTATATCATTTAATAAAAAATCCATATCTTCCATAAAAAGTATAAAAATAGCACCGAGCTTCGAAAAATCTGCAAAAATTTCCGTTGGAACCAGAAGATCGCCGTCTTTAACTGAAAAATAAGAGTAGACAAAATTAGGCCAAAAATGTTATCATGTAAGAAAAATATCCATATCTTCCAGAAAATTTAGAAAATAGCCTCGATGTCAGAATAATCTGTAAAAATGTCCGTATGAACCGGGAGATCGCCATCTTCAACTGAAAATAGGAGAAAACAAATTTAGGCCAAAAATATATCATTTAATAAAAAGATCCATAACTTCCCGAAAATGTAGAAAAATATTCCCGAGCTCAAAAAACCAATAAAATATCCATTAGAACCGGGAGATTGTCATCTTCAACTGAAAAATAAGAGAAGACAGAAAGGGTAAAAAATCATATCATTTAATAAAAAGAAACATTTCTTCAATTACATATAGAAAATAGCCCCGAGCACAGAAAAGTCCCCAAAAATGTCCGTTGGAACAGTGATCTTCAACCAAAAAAATAAGAGACGATAAAATTAGGCCAAAATGATATCATTTAATAAAAAGATCCATATCTTCCAAAAAAATAAAGAAAATAGCCACGATCACAGAAAAATCAGCAAAAATGTCTGTTGAAACAGAGAGATAGATATCTTCAACTGAAAAATAAGAGAATACAAAATTAGGCAAAAAATCATATTATTTAATAAAAAGATCCATATTTTTCAGAAAATACAGAAAATAGCTCTGAGCTAACTAATCTGCAAAAAATATTTGTTTGAACCAGGAGATCACCATCTTCAACTAAAAAATAAGATAAGACAAAATTCGGCTATAAAAATCATATATATGAATTTAAAGAACATATCTTACAGAAAATTTAGAAAATAGCCAGGAGATCAGAAAAACTGCAAAAATGTCAGTTGGAACCAGGAGATTGACATCTTAATCTGAAAAATTGGAGAAACCAAAATTAAGCTTAAAATCAAATTATCTAATAAAAATATACATATCTTCCAGAAAATGTAAAAAATAGCCTCTAGGTCACAGAAATCCGCAAAAAAATCTGTTGGAATAGTGGGAACATCTTCAACTGAAAAATAATAGAAGACAAAATTAGGCAAAAATATCATATCATTTAATAAAATGATTCAGATCCTCCACAACATGTAGAAAAATAGCACTGAAACAAAAATATTAGTTAGAACCGGGAGACCGCCATCTTCATCTGAAAAATATGAGAAGACAACATTAGGCCAAAAAATCATATTATTTATTAGAAAGATCCATAACTTCCAGAAAATGTACAAAATAGACTCTAGGTTAAAAAAATCTGCAAAACTGTCCGTTGACGGGAGAACACATCTTGAATTTAAAAAAATTAGAGAAGACAAAATTCGGCCTAAAAATCATATCATTTATAAAAAGATCTATATCTCCCATAAAATTTAGAAAATTGCCCCAAACTAGTAAAATCAGTAAAAATATCTGTTGGAACCAGTAGATAGCCATATTCAATAAGAAAAATAATATAAGACAAAGTCGGATATAAAAATCATATCATTTAATAAAAAGATCTCTATCTTACATAAAATGTAGAAAATAGCACCAAGCTGCGAAAAATCTGCAAAAATGTCTGTTGAAACCGGCAGATCGCCATCTTCAACTTGAAAATAATAAAGAGAACATTAGGCTAAAAATCATATTATTTAATAAAAAGATGCTTATCTTTCAGGAAATTTAGAAAATAGTCCCGAGGTCAGAATAATCTGCAAAAATGTTCGTTGGAATCGATAAATCGCCATCTTCAACTGAAAAATAAGAGAAGACAAAATTAGGTCAAAATAACATTATTTAATAAAATGATTCATATCTTTTAGAAAATTTAGAAAATAGCCCCGATGTCAGAATAATATGCAAAAATGCTCTTTGGATTCAGATCACCATCTTCAAAAGAAAAATAAGAGAAGAAAAAATAGGCCAAAAAGTATATCATTTAATAAAAAGATCCATGACTTTCAGAAAATATAGAAAATAGTCCCGAGCTCATAAAAATCTGCAAAAATGTCTGTTAGAACCAGGGGATCTCCAACTTCAACTGAAAAATTAGAGAAGATAAAATTAGGCTAAAAATCATATTATTTAATAAAAAGATCCATATCTTCAATAAAATGTAGAAAATAGCAGCACAGAAAAATCCGCAAAAATGTCTGTTGCAACTGGGAGATCGACATCTTCAATTGAAAAATAAGAGAAGACAAAATTAGGCCAAAATGATATCATTTAATAAAATGATTCATATCTTGCAGAAAATGAAGAAAATAGTACCGAGTTCGTAAAAATTGACAAAAATGTCTGTTGGAACAGAGAGATAGCCATATTCAACAGAAAAATAAGAGAAGACAAAATTATGCCAAAATCCTATCAGTTAATAAAAGATCCATATTTCCAGAAAATACAAAAAATAGCTCCGAGCTAAGTAAAATACGTAAAAATGTCCGTTTGAACCGGGAGATCATCATTTTAAACTGCAAAAATAACAGAAGACAAACATTAGGCTATAAAAATCATATCAATTAATATAATGATTCATATCTTACAGAAAATGAAGAAATTTGTCGGGAGCTCAGCAAAAACTGCAAAAATGTATGTTGGAACAGGAAGATCACCATTTTCAACCGAAAAAAATAAGAGAATACAAAATTAGGCCAGAAATCATGTCATTTAATAAAAAGACAACTTCCAGAAACTGTAAAAAAAATACCGATCTCAGAAAAATCTACACAAATGTCTGTTGGAACCAGGAGATCGCCAATTTCAACTGGAAAATAACAGAAGACAAAGTTAGGCAAACAATCCATATCTGCAATAAAATGTTGAAAATAGTTTGAGCACAGGAAAATCTGCAAAAATGTTCGTTGGTATAGGGAGATCGACACCCTCAACTGAAAAATAAGAGAAGACAAAATTAGGCTAAAATGATATTGTTTAATTAAAAGATCCATCTTCAAAAAAATACAAAAAATAGACTTGAGTTATGAAAAATCCGCAAAAATGTCCGTTGGAACTGGGACGTCACCATCTTCAACTGAAAAATAAGAGAAGCCAAAATTATGCAAAAATCTTATCATTTAATAAAAGATTCATATCTTCCAGAAAATGCAGAAAATAACTCCTAGCTAATTAAAATCCGCAAAAATGTCTGTTGGAATAGAGAGATCGACATCTTCAACTAGAAAATAAGAGAAGACAAAATTTGGATATAAAAATCATATCATTTAATATAAAGATTCATATCTTACAGAAAATGTAGAAAATACCTGGAGCTCATCTTCAGAAGGTCGCCATCTTCATCTTAAATATAAAGATCCAATCTTTAATAAAATGTAGAAAATACCTCGAAACACAGAAAAATCCGCAAAAATGTCCGTTGGAACCAGGAGATCTCCATTTTCAACTGAAAAATAAGAAACGACGAAATTTGGCCATAAACTTATATCATTTAAATAAAGGTCCAATTTTCCAGAAAAATTCGAAAATAATACGTAGCTCAGAAAAATACGCAAAAATATCCGTTAGAACTGGAAGACGCCGTCTGCAATATGAAAATAGGAGAAGACAAAATCAGGCCAAAAATTATATCATTTAATAAAACGATCCATATCTTCCAGAAAATGTGGAAATTAGCATGGAGCCAAGAAAAATCCGCAAAAATGTACGTTGAAATCAGGAGATCGCCATCTTTAACTGAAAAATTAGAGAAGAAAAAATTAGGCCCAAAAAATCATATCATTTAATAAAAATATCTATCTGTAAAAAAATGAAGAAAACCCCACGAGCTCAGAAAAATCCACAATGTCTGTTGTACCCGTGAGATCGTCATCTTCAAATTAAAAATAAGAGAAGACAAAATTAGGTTATAAAATCATATCATTTAATATAAAGATTCATCTTACAGAAAATTTAGAAAATGGCCCGTAGTTCAGGAAAATCATCAAAAATGTCTGTTGGATTAAATGATATGAAACCGGGATATCACAATCTTCAACTGAAAAATAAGAGATGACAAAATTAGGATAAAAATAAAACCTTTTAATTAAAAGATCCATGTCTTCTAGAAAATGTAGAAAATAGACCCGAGCTAAAAACAAGTCGCAAAAACCAGGAGATCGCGATCTTCAACTGAAAAAAATAAGAGAAGTAAACTTATGCTATAAAAATAATATCATTTAATGAAAAGATCCATTTCTTACTTCAAATATAGAAAATAGCTCCTAGCTCAAAAAATCTGCAAAAATGTCTATTGGAATATGGAAATCGCTATCTTCAACTGAAAAATAACAGAAGAGAAAATTATGCCAAAAATCATATCATTTAAGAAAAAAAATTCATGTCTTTCAGAAAATGTAGAAAATAGTCTCGTGGTCAGAAAAATCTCAAAAAATATCCGTTGGAACCGGGAGATCGTCATTTTCAACTTAAAAATAAGAGAAGATAAACTTAGTCTATGACAATCATATCACTTAATAAAAAAGAACCATAAAATATCTGTTGGAACCGGGAGATCACCATCTTCAACTGATAAATAAGAGAAGACAAATTTAGGCTATAATAATCATATCAATTAATAAAAAGCTCCATGTCCCCAATAAAATGCAGAAAATAGCCTCGAACTCAGAAAAATACCTAAAAATGTATGTTGGAATCGGGAGATTGCCATCTTCAACTGAAAAATAAAAGAAGATAAAACTAGGCTATAAAAATCATAATTTAATATAAAGGTTCATATCTTATAGATAATATAGAAAATAACACAAAGCTCAGAAAAATCCCGCAAAAATATCCGTTGAAACCGGGAGATCGCCATCTTTAACGAAAAAAAATAAGGGAAAGCATAATTAGGTCAAAAATCCCGATATCATGTTTTTCGTATGCTTGTGTGCTAGATATCAAGCTAGACCTAAGGAGTCACACTTGATTGCGGTTAAACGAATTTTTCGTTATCTCAATCATTCACTAGATTATGGGTTACTTTACCCTAAATCTAGCACATATGAGTTAATCTCATATAGTGATGCCGACTTTGTCGGATGCAAATCCGATAGGAAGAGTACTAGTGGCACTTGCCATTTTCTAGGAAATTCCCTGGTGTTTTGGTTCTCTAAGAAACAGAACTCTGTATCATTGTCCATGACTGAAGAAGAATATATTGTCGCGGGTTTTGCATGTGTACAAGTTCTTTGGATGAGACACACACTAAAGGACTATGGTGTCAATTGTGATACTTGCCCTATCATGGTTGACAACCAAAATGCTATATGTCTTTCCAAGAATCCAGTACATCACTCCCATACCAAACACATAGATGTGAGACACCACTTTATCAATGATCATATAGCTAAGAAGGACAACACTTAGAGTACATTGAAACCCAAAAACAAATTGCCAACATCTTCACAAAACCTCTTAAAGAAGATTCATTTGTGAGGTTGTGTTGAGAATTAGGGATTATGGGTGAATCTGAGATTTAGGAGTTCAACTTACTTGTTATATCATCTTTTGAACTCATATCATCATGTTGCCTCTCTTTATTTGATATATCATATATTGGTTTTAAGAAAGGCTATTGAGATTTTGTTGATTACATGAGTTTTCAGATTGTCTTAAGAGATTTGTGTAATAAATGATTTATCGTTTGATATTGATTTTATGATGAGTTTGTGTTAAGAGTATAGGTCCTTGGATGAGTTGTGCATATCCTTTGGATTTTAACCTCACCGTTCATTTTTGGACCAGGACAGACGACTGTCTTTCCTTCGACAGTCGACTACCATACTCTATCTTCTACTTCAGCAGACTGTATCTTTTGTCCAGGCGACTGATGACGACTTTACAGTCGACAGTTGGATCAATAGACGACTGCATTTTAGTCATCAAGCGCCTGTCTATTACGTCACTAGTCTCTGTTTTTATCATCGATTTTATTGATTCTCAGTCAGTCGACTGATGAGTATAATACAGTCGACTGTCTCACGGACATGCGACTGTAAGTTACCCAACAGTCGACTGTCTGTCAACCTAAGCTCATCTCTTATCACTTCAACCAGTCGACTGACTATTGTTCATCAGTCGACTATCTCCTATTGTGACGGTTCGTTGCCGTCGATTCTTCGATCCAACGGCCCAAATTCATTTGCCCCTTCGTTATATGAATGAGAAACTTCATTTCGATCGAACTTTTTCTATCTCCTCCGATTGAAAAACCATTCGTCTTCCCCGATTCGAACCCTCAGTCAATCGCTCCGCCGGTGATTTTCCGTCGTCTCGCTCTGTCGATTGCGTCGCTCTGTGCCTCGTTGACTGTCTCATCTGTGTCTCTCGAATTAGTTTCGATTTCTCTCGTTGTTTCTTTCGTGTGACTCTTTTCAAATCCCTTGTCGATCTCTCCTCTGTCGATTTCAAACCTAGTCAAAGCTTCTCTCGACGTCGATTGATTGCTTGATTGACACTCGTCTATTGATCATCAAAGCTTTGGTTTAATCCTATTTCGTTTACCATTTCTTGCTTGACCTAGATACTACCCTTTGTACCTCATGGAACCTGTCAGTCCTCCGACGTCAGATGAGTTCTTGGATATCACAGTTGGTGACCCTATTCCCCCAGCAAATGTAGCTGAACCCTCCTCTCCACCAACTGACCAACGATCCTCTTCTCCACCATATGTTCCTCTCGAGGATTTCCTCCTCGGTAGGCTGTGTGACCACGTTTCCTTGATCGAAATGCGTGTATCCGACTTGGACCATAAGCTCTCGCTTCTTCTTGAGCTTCAGTTCAAGTCTTTCCTTTTTCACGGCATTCCCACTCCGGCTGAACTTTAGGCCATGTTTCCACCTCCTGAGGAGTGTCCCGAGTCTGTTGATGTCCCTCCTCCTCCGGGTTTCGTGCCCCCCCCCCCCCCCCCGTTTACTGCTGTCCAGCCCAGTGTGCATGTTCGTCATGAGTCTTCTGCTAGTGGTGCGTTGTCTTCAAAGAGGAAGGCTCCTGCTTATCCTACTCGTCGCTCCGCCAGACTTATGTTTCACCAGTCTGCTCCTCCTTCAGATCCATCAGTCATCCACATTGATTGATACTGCTATTACTGTTTTGGACACTCACCCTTAGACTAAGATTTTTTTGTTTTGTTTAGGGATGAGTAGTTCAATTGGTGTATGTATGATGGATATTTTGTGTAGTGATGATATATGGAGTATCATGTATTTTGATCGTTTTGATGAACATGGTATTGTTCATGTATTTTGTACTCATGTGGTCTTTCATATATATATACACACACACACACACACACACACACACACACACGTGTTGAGTATTGATTCCCCGGATTTGGTTTTGATGATGAACAAACATAAATATCGTGAACTAACTCTTTGTGAGCGCAGTTATGGATATCGTCCACAAAATTCAACGTATATCAAAAGCGACGTCTCGAGACTTCTCAAAGCACGTGATCGTGTGCTTGAAGCTTCGTTGAAGCTCAAGGACCATTATTGAAGTCAAGAGATTTGGATCGAAGCATTTGAAGATGGTTCGTCAAGTTTTATTTATAGTCTTCTAGCTTCATTTCGTAGAATGTTAAGCCTTGAGTAGGTCTTACGTTTTAATCTTCATAACGTTCATATCTTAGAGCTAGGATCTTATTGGAAGCCCATAGAAACTTTTCCGAAGCTTCGCGCTTCATTTCGCGGCTTCTTGTGCATCTTAGTTGGTTCAAGAAGAAGAACCAACCGATTAGATGGCAATCTAGTCGGTCGGCAATCCATCTTGAACCGATTAAATCACCTTGCAAAATTCAGCTCATTCACTGTTTACAGTTAGTCGGTCCAAGAAGGTTCACCGACCGACTAGTTGTCAAACTAGTCGGTTTGGAATCCTTCTTAGACCGACTAGTTGTGTATTCAGTTTCACAGCCTAAGCTACTGTTTATCGTTAGTCGGTCAAAGAACAACTGTCGACCGACTAGTTGTG
The DNA here is from genome assembly GCA_030789695.1 of Scilla litardierei. Classification (NCBI taxonomy): domain Eukaryota; kingdom Viridiplantae; phylum Streptophyta; class Magnoliopsida; order Asparagales; family Asparagaceae; genus Scilla; species Scilla litardierei. Next base: position 66,035,363 of record CM061140.1, read on the forward strand.
AAACTAGTCGGTTGGAACTTGTTCTTAGACCGACTAGTTCAACTTGTATTCAGCCTATTTGATTTCATCTCTTAATCTGTCAAAGAACACTCACCGACCGACTAGTTGTGAAACTAGTCGGTTGGCAAGTCTTCTTAGACCGACTAGTTCTTCATTCCCTGAATTATCTTTATTGGCTGTGAAGCTGTTAGTTGGTCCATGTTGAATCACCGACCGACAAGTTGTGAATCTAGTCGGTCAGTGATCCTTCTTTGACCGATTAGACTGCTTCAGAAATAGATCCGTTGGAGCATTAAATGCACGAATTTTCTCCCTCTCGCTTCTCTATCCTATATAATCTTGAGTTGCTGTTTCATAGCATTCAAGGCTGATATTAATTGCATTTTAGAGAATCAAAGAGAAGCATTTTATTCTCATTTTCCAAGTCTTCATTTCTCACAAGAATCTCTCCTCACTCTTATTCCTAAAGAGAGATTCTCATTGATTGTGAGCCATTCAAGCCAAGAGCTTGATTCAAGGTCACCAACTCCTCCCTAGGCTTCCATTGCTGGTCAACTTCTTGGAGCTAGGGTTTGGTGCCTTCTTCTCCTCCAAAATCCTCCTTGCCCTAAAATCGTAAGTTTACTCAAGGCATAGGATTTTGTTGGTAAGCATTTCGTTTTTCATTTACTTTGAATATTGCAAGTTTTACTCTCGGTTGTGAGAGTTGTGTGTGATCCCGGTTTGTGGGAGTCACATTTTCATTTGTGTATGATTTGATCTTGTAGAGGTTTTCTACAAGAATTTCATAGTGCAAATTTGAGTTAGAGGTTTCTAACTGAAGTAGCCGGAGGGGATCCGGGTGTTTGGGACGTAGGATCACCTGGAACAAGTCGGGGAGACTTGGGTGGATCCGAACCCGTTATATCGATTATTTGCGATTGAGTTTCTATTGTTGTCACTTTTTCATTTCCGCATTGTTGGTTGAGTTTGCAAGATAATTAGGAATTATCTTCTTAATTATTTTAAAGTACTATTCACCCCCCTCTAGTACTTGTGTAGTAGCTATCAGGGCATTACATTTGGTATCAGAGCCAAGTTCATAGCTATGTCTTCCAATGAAAACAAAACCGTACGTCCACCTTCAGACTACATCACCTTCAGGAACCATGAAGGAGCTTCTTTGGTGATGGAAGGACACTCCTCGACTAGGCCTCCCTTCTTCAACGATACCAATTATGGGTACTGGAAATGCCGGATGGAAACGTTCCTCCGGAGCGCTTCACTATGGAGAGCTATGTTGACGGAGTATGTCGAGCCCGAAGAAGAAGATTTTGCTAAGTGGACTACCGCAGAGGTCGCCACAGAGGTAAGCATGCCAAGGCAATGAATGCCTTGCAATGCACTTTGGAGCCCGAAGACTTCAATAAGATATGCACATGTAAGAGTGCATATCAAATCTGGAACTCTCTCCTCATCTTGCATGAAGGAACGAGTAGGGTAAGAGACTCCAAACTCATTGTTGTAAATAAAGATTACGAATTATTTCACATGCAACAGGGTGAGAATATGAAGGAGTACTATGCTCGCTTCATTGACATCACCAACGAGTTGGAGGCTCTTGAAAAGACTTACACCCAAAAGGAGAAAGTCTCAAAGATCATTGACGGACTTCCTTCTTGTTGGGAAAAGCGTACCTTTGCCATCGAGGAAGGTAATGATATGTGTAAATATACTGTCATTCAACTAATGAGTACCTTTATGTCTTATGAGATATGCAAGGATAGCAAACTAAAGTTGCAGGACAAGATGAAGTCTTACTTGAAGCAAGACGAGCCAAAGAAAAAGGCGATTGCGTTCAAGGCCACTCCATCTACATCCACCGATGATGAAGAATCGGAAGAAGAGTTGGACTTGGAATCCATTGCACTCATGGCAAAGAAATTCAACCGATTCTTCCGGAAAGGTAATTTCAAGAACAAATCTAAAGTTAGTTCTTCTAACTCCTCCGCTTCTTTGTGTTTTAAGTGCAACAAGCCAGGACACATGAAAGCGGATTGTCCTCAAAACAAACACAAGGAGAAGTGGAAGGCACCAAAGTTCGACAAGTCAAAGAAGTACAAGAAAGGGTACAAGAAAGGGCTTGTCTGCACATTCACTGACTTCGACGAGGACTCCTCAAGTGGAGAGTCGGATGATGAACAAGTGGAGCAAGCACACATGTGCTTCATGGCTAGAGAGGAACATGATCAAGAGTCTTCCTCCGATGATAGCGAGGATGAAGGCGATGAGGTAATTATGGATGACCTTAGATTAGCTAACGAGCAAATTTGGTCTAAATATTATAAATTAGTAAATAGATATACTAAGACTAAAGATGAGTTAGCTAGTCTCCAAACCTCACCTAAGCCTATCACCATCGACAACGACACCGTTGTTGAAGGTTTGAGAAATGAGATTGTAAATCTCAAATCTCAACTTGAGCATGTTCATATTGAGAAATCGGATGAACGCGAGATGGCGGACTTGATTTCTCGAAACTCAACTTTGAGTATTGAGAATGAGAATCTCAAATCTCGTGTTTGTGTACTCACATCGCAAGTGTCCACGTTGGATGCTTCTATGCATTCTCTCACCGAGAAGTATGAGTGCACATTAGGCCGAATTAATAAATTCAATAAGGGTAAGGATCATTTGGATAAAATCCTAAATGACTTACTTCCGGCCAATCACCACATTGGCTTGGGGTATAAGACGGGAAATTCATCCAAATCTTCTGCCATCTTTGTTAGGCCAACTTCCGATGCCTCAACGAATGGGAGCAAACACTCTATTGGTAGTTCATCTACCAATGGTACTTCCACTTCGTACACATCCCCGTTTGGAAAGAAACCCCCTTTGGGTGGACCTCCAAAGAAGGGTCATGCATTTATGTACACCAATACCATTCCACGTAGGAACACACATCCTACTCCACATGTTCACAATTATGATGATTTTTATGCTCCACGTCCACCAGCACGTGCACACCAAGTGAGACACCCTCACGCACGTGTTCCTCCACATGCATATGCTCATCCACATTATTATATGAATGATTACCATCATGCACCATTTCATATGATGTCACCACCATTTCATCATGTGCCATATGCATATCCACGACATGCATCACGTAGAAATCAACATATGCATGCTCCCAATAGTAATAGGGCTCCCAAAATATTCACTATTTGGGGCCCGAAGAACACCAATATGCATGAAAAACAAGCTTACATGCATTCTTATTTCATGAATGTAGTGCATAATGATGATTATGTGGGGAAGTCTAAGTCCAATTGGACTTGGCTTCCAAAGGTCTAATCTTTAGGACCCAATGACCTTGGGTACCATGGAATGATATGTCTATCTTTAGGTACTCAAGAAAAAGAAACGGAGCAACAAATCCAAATTTAGCTCCAAGAATAATTGGATACTCGATAGCGGGTGTTCAAAACACATGACGGGTGATGCTCAATTGCTCTCCGGAGTGGTGCCCATTGCAAATGGGAACCGAGTCGTCTTTGGAGGCAACGAGAGCGGAACCATCATTGGTGTTGGTAAAGTAAGTAATCCTTCTAAACCACTAATAAGTGATGTTTACCTTGTTAAAGGATTAAACCACAATCTTATTTCAATAAGCCAACTTTGTGACAAAGGTTACAAAGTTAGCTTTGCGAAAGGAATGTGTCATATTTTGAATAAAGATACTAATAATGTATTATTCTCTGGCACACGCCATAAGGATATTTATATATTAGATCTTCCAAAATCACATGAACAATGTCTCATTGCCAACACAAGTGAACAACACTTATGGCATCGACGTTTTGGTCATGTGAACTTTGGAACACTTTTTAAGCTTTCCAAGTTAAATTCTATTAAAGGATTTCCTAAGCTTGACTTTCAAAAGAAAAGCTTTTGTGACTCGTGTCAACGAGGCAAGCTTCCAAAATCGTCATTTAAACCTAAGAAAAGCATTTCATCTAAGCGGCCTCTAGAGCTTTTACATCTAGATCTTTTTGGGCCAACTAGAGTTGCTTCATTAGGAAATGCACGATATGGACTTGTCATCGTTGATGACTTTTCTAGATTTACTTGGGTATTTTCCTTAAGTAATAAAAATGATGCTTTTGAAAACTTCACAATATTTGTTAAGAAAGTACAAAATCTCATTGGAACCACCATTGTCACTATTCGTAGTGATCATGGAGGGGAATTTGAGAATGAGTCTTTCTCAAATTTTTGTGATGAAGTTGGTATTACTCACACCTTTTCTTTCCCTCGCGCACCCCCTCAAAATGGTGTTGTTGAGAGGAAGAATAGGACGCTAGTGGAATGTGCTCGCACTATGCTTGATGATAGCCAACTTGGCCATCAATTTTGGGCGGAAGTGGTACATACCACTTGCTATGTGTTTAATAGAATACTTTTGAGGCTTGGTACCAAACAAACTTGTTATAAATTGTTGTTTGGTATATTGCCTCAAGTTAAACATTTTCGAGTTTTCAGCGTAAAATGTTTTATTAAAAACACGTATGGTAGCTTGGACAAATTTGATCCAAGATCCGATGAGGGGATATTTGTTGGACATTCCTCCCGTAGCAAAGCCTACCGGATATACAACAAACGAACCTCAACGATCGAGGAATCACTTCATGTTTCATTCAATGAAAATTTTGTCCCATCTAGAATTACTAATGATGATGACTCCATGGATGTTTTATGTGATTCTATTAGTAATTCTAATTCTATTGATTCTATTGATACTAACCCCACTGATGAATCTGTTGAGAATGTTCCTAGTGATCAGGGAGTTCCCAAACGGCTTCATACAGTTCGTGACCATCCCCATGAGCAAGTCATTGGTAACATACTTGATAGTGTCAAGACGAGATCTCAAGTCAACTACTTCGCTCATTGTGCCTTTGCCTCCTCAATAGAGCCAAAGAATATTAACGAAGCGTGCGAAGATAGTGCTTGGATCTTAGCCATGGAGGAGGAACTCATTCAATTTGAGAGGAATGAGGTTTGGGAGCTTGTTCCATTGCCTTCGAAGAACCACACTGTTATAGGAACGAAGTGGATTTTCAAGAACTAGACCGACGAAAACCAAATCGTCGTCCGGAACAAAGCTCGGTTAGTAGCTCAAGGCTACCGTCAAGAGGAAGGTATTGATTTCGAAGAATCCTTTGCTCCAGTAGCTAGATTAGAATCTATTAGATTATTTTTATCTTTTGCATGCCATAAAGATTTTAAACTCTTTCAAATGGATGTAAAAAGTGCATTTTTAAACGGAGATGTTGTTGAGGAAGTTTATGTTTCTCAACCTCCAGGTTTTATAAATGAAAAATTTCCAAATCATGTTTTCAAACTTAAGAAAGCACTTTATGGTTTGAGACAAGCTCCTCGAGCTTGGTATGACCGCCTAAAGAACTTTCTTTTGGATTTGGGTTTTAAAATGGGTGAAGTTGATTCTACTTTATTTGTTAAGTATTCGAATAATGATATTATTTTAGTTCAAATTTACGTTGATGATATCATTTTCGGTGCTACTAACTTCACTCTTTGCGAAGAGTTTTCTAATGTCATGAAGCATCAATTTGAGATGAGCCACATGGGTGAGCTCAAATATTTCTTAGGTCTCCAAATTTGCCAAATGAACGATGCAATCTTCATCCACCAAACCAAGTACACGGTGGAGTTGCTCAAGCAATTTGGAATGGAGAATGCCTCAGGCAAGAAGACACCAATGAGCACTACTACACATCGTGATAAAGATTCAGATGGCAAAGATGTAGACATACGTCTATATCGAGGTATGATAGGTATTTTATTATATCTTACTGCTAGTAGGCCCGATATTATGTTTGTCGTATGTGTATGTGCTCGTTATCAGTCTCAACCTAAGGAACCTCACTTAGTAGCGGTAAAATGTATTTTCCGTTATTTAAGTTACACCCTCGACTACGGATTATATTATCCAAAGTCTAGCACATATGAGTTAATCTCATATAGTGACACAGATTATGCGGGATGCAAATCCGACAGGAAAAGTACTAGTGGCACTTGCCATTTTATAGGAAATTCTCTTGTCTCTTGGTTTTACAAGAAGCAGAATTCCGTATCACTTTCAACCACCGAGGCGGAATATATTGCCACCGGTGCTGCGTGTGCTCAGGTTCTTTGGATGAGACAAACTCTTAAAGACTTTGGTATAAACTGTGATACTTGCCCTATCATGGTGGACAACCAAAGTGCAATATGTCTCTCTAATAATCTGATACACCATTCCCGTTCTAAACACATAGTTGTCCGTCACCATTTCCTAGATGATCATGTTGCTAAAAGGGACATCATTTTAGTATACGTTGAAACCCAGAAGCAAATCGCCGATATTTTCACGAAACCACTCAAGGATGACTCCTTTGTGCGGTTACGTCAAGAATTGGGGATTATGGGTGAATCCGAGATTTGGGATTCATATTTTCAATAATCTTGCATGCTAATAATTTTCTTTATATATGCTCATGCGAGATTAGTTGAGATTTTCTGGATTTTTGGTTGAATTTTCGAAATTTTTTCTAGAAATATTCATGAACGTCGTATTTAAGATTTTCGATGTTTTATGGGGTAGTATAATGATGCGTGAGAGTATTTCGATGTTTCGTCCAAGTGCGCATAGGAGAGAACTCAAAATTTCGATATTTCAAATTTTTGGACTCTCTTAGTCGGTTCATGTTCATTGGCCGACCAACTAGATTCAGTTCTAGTCGGTCAGTTAATGAACACAGACCGACTAAAGCATGCCCTAATTTTGGCTTCAGTTACTGTTTGCACTTAGTCGGTTCATGTTCATTGGCCGACCGACTAGATTGCAATCTAGTCGGTCAGCACTTGAACTGTGACCGACTAAATGCGTCAGGGGCTGTTGCGTCTTTTTCTCTCCAAGTCGATTTATTCACTCCCGCACCGATTAGATTCATTTCTAATCGGTGCGAAAAGTCTCTCATCCCCCAAACCCTTCGTCTCCCACACTCTCCTCCGCCGTTTGCCGTGATTTCTGGCCATCTCCGACCAAGTTTACCGTCGATCTCCCTCTCTCCTCCACCTAGGGTAACTCTCTCTCTCCCTCTCAGCTTTTAGAGCTAGGTTTCGTCGATTTCCGTCGTGTTAAGGGTTTGTTCTAGGGTTGTTTGTCGACCTAGCTTAGATTTCTAGTTCGATTGTGTGTTGTCTCGTCTCGATCATGGCAAAGACATGTTTCCCCATCGATCCCTCGTGTCCGTCTCCCATGACCGTCGAGTCGCTTTCTACGGACCCCCCCTCAACCCAAACGTCGTGCCAAATCGACCTATCCATCTTCCTCTTTGCCTCCTCTTAAGAAGAAGAGGACGGTGACTGCCAAGCCTAGAGCCACATCTCAACCTAAGCCGTAGCCTAAGAAGAAAATCTTGACTCCCGGCCCATTTCGAGCTCCCACTCCTCCCGGTGATTCTGACTCTGACGCCGAGTATATCCCTGAGTCTGAGCCTACCGATAGGGCTCCTACTCCTCCTCCTCGATCTAGCACTCGTCCGTCTAAGGGAAAGGCTCCCATGCCAGTGGGCGGTGTCGATATATCGTTATATCACGATGACCCGATGTGTCTCGCGGCATACAATCGTATCAATCACTGTCCATTGATATTGGAGCACTTCGTTCAGTTCTCCGATTTTCCTCATCTAGCCGATATTCTTTCCTACAGCGGCCTACTTGACTATCTTCGCCATGACCCCAAGACGAACCCTCACCCGTACCCCCGTCTTGTCAAATTATTCTATGCGAATCATGTCTGGGGTCAGTATGACGACACCCATTCCATTGAGACGACTGTCTTGGGGACACCTATTGTCCTTACGGCAGAGATCTTAGGGGACTTGATTGGTGTCTCATCTTCTGGCCTGCTCCCTGCCGATATCTCCGTGGATAATATCCACGATCTTGACCAGACCATGCTTGCCGAAATTTTTCATGTCATCCCTCCCGCCATGATTGGCATCCCTTCAAAATCGTTTAAGCCGAACGCTAGGGTCTTAAATCTTATCTTGAAGTCGTGCCTCCTTCCAAAGTACGGCTCATCTAGCTTGCCCTCCCAGCCGTTCCTCAAGCTAATCTACGCTCTTTTCACGAGGAGCGAGATCAATTGGGCTCATATCATCCTTGATAAGATGGACTCTTTCGAATGTATCCGAAAGTCCACCAAATCTGCTCACATCCCTTATCCTTGTCTTTTGACCCTTGTTTTCGTCGTTTCGATGTCCCTCTCCCTCCCGATGATGAGCGTCCTCTGGGTCCTCCCCTGAATGCGACGGCCGTCAAGAAGTCTCTTGCGGTGCTTCGTCATGTTCAGAGGACTACCCCCTCTGCTTCAGCTGCTCCTACTCCTTCTCCTACTCCGTCACTGGCTGAGTTCGCAGTTTCCCTACGTCATGTGGAGTCTCGTGTTTCTCGTTCTGAGGAGATGCTAGCTCGCATCTGCTCTCGCTTGGGCATTGAGATTCCTCCTTCAGTTTCTGACGAGGAGGAAATGGATGAGGTTGATCTCGAGGAGCTTGTTGGATCTCCTGTCCGTGCCCCTGAGGGTACGTCTGCTGCTGCAACATCTGTTGGTGCTCCCGAGAGCACACCTGCTGCCACCATTCCTTCGGTGGATACTTCGTCTAGTGCTCCCGAGACCACTCCCGTTGCGACTCTCCCATCTGTGGACACTCCAGTCGACCCAGTGACCACCACTCCTTCTGCAGAGCCTGCTGCTGCTGCTGATCCTCTCTCTGCCTCCTGAGCTTATGTTGGAGGACTCTCCCTATGCACATTGGATGATATACCTTGTTGTGAGAGAGTGGTGTAGGATAGTTGGTGGTTATGGATTTTTTGATGTATTTTTGATGTTTTGATGATACACTTTTTGTTGTATGTTCATTTTGATGTCTGTGAGACATATGTTGTATGTGTGCACCGATCTTTCGATCGTTATTATGTATGTTAGCGGATGTATACATTTTGTTGTACCATGTTATATATATATACATCGTGTTGACATCTACTTCAGTGTGCACATTATTTATTTTTTTGTCTCTGATGTTGACTTCATCGCTCGACGACTTTCTTGATTTAATAGAAATTATTTCTATGAAAACATAGAATTGTTTTCCATGCACTTAATTCATCAAGAATGTTGATATTGGAGAGTATGTTCCATAACTCAATACGTGAAATTGATTTGAGTTTTGATGATTTTAGTTTTCGATTATCGACTATGGTCTTGTTGGTACGCTTTGATTTACTTCGTATTTTACCTTGGTGTCATTTGGACCGTGGTCATATTCTACGACTCTCGTGCTTTTATTTGTAGCCATTGTTGTTGTCGTTGATCTCCTCACACCCTTTTTGCTAATGCTAAAGGGGGAGAGAATTAATAATGACGATGTGCTAAATGATAATTTAAAGCAATGTTCCGTGAATCTAATTTGATATGTTAGATTCAGGGGGGAGTTAAGATATAGAAATGGATTTAGATCCTAAATTTCGATAATTGGATTCACATTTTTTTCTTTCCTCGTCTGCATGATGCTTATGATTATTATTTAATATGGAATTAACGTGTCATCAATACAGGGGGAGTAAGTAAATTTCATTTGAATCATTATTATTGATTATTATTTATGTTGGTTTGTCATCACCAAAAAGGGGAAGAATGTTGAGTATTGATTCCCCGGATTTGGTTTTGATGATGAACAAACATAA
>CM061140.1:66045666-66091849 GCA_030789695.1 Scilla litardierei
ACTGAAAAATAAGTTAAGACAAAATTAAGCTAAAAATCAGATCATTTAATAAAAAGGTGCATTTCTTGTAGAAAAATTTGAAATAGCCCTGAGGTTAGAATAATCTGCAAAAATATCTGTTGGAATCGGCAGATTGCCATCTTCTATTGAAAAATGTGAGAAAACAAAATTAGGTCAAAATTAAGATTATTTAATAAAAAGATGCCTATTTTTAGAAAATTTAGAATATAGCACCAATGTCAGAATAATCTGCAAAACATATCCATTGGAACCGGATGATCGCCATCATGAATAGAAAAATAAGAGAGGACTAAATTAGGCCAAAAATTCATTTCAATTAATAAAAAGATCCATAAATTACAGAAAATGCAGAAAAATAGTCCAGAATTCAAAAAAATCAGCAAAAATGTCCTTCGCAACTGGGAGATCACCATCTTTAACTGAAAAATAAGAGAAGACAAAATTAGGCTAAAAATCATATCAATTAATAAAAATAGCCATATCTTCAATAAAATGTAAAAATAGCTCCGAGCACAAAAAATCAGCAAAAATGCCAATTGCAACAGGGAGATCGCCATCTTTAATTAAAAAATAAGAGATAAAATTAAGCCAAAATGATATCATTTAATAAAAAGATCCATATCTTACAGAAAATACGAAAATAGTCCCGAGCTCAGAAAAATCGACAGAAATGTCGATTGGAATATAGAGATCACCATCTTAAACTAAAAAATAAGAGAAGATAAAATTATGCCAAAACTCAAATCATTTAAAAAATAACGATATCTTACAGAAAATACAGAAAATAGCTCCTAGCTAAGCAAAATCCGTAAAAAATGTTCGTTTGAACCGGGAGATCACCATATTAAACTGGAAAGTACGAGTAGACAAAATTAGGCTATAAAAACCATATCATTTAATATAAAGGACAATATATCTTACAGAAAACACAGAAAATAGCCAGTAGCTCAGAAAAATTCGCAAAAATGTCCATTAGAACTGGTAGATCGACCTATTCATCTAAAAAAATAAGAAAAGACATAATTAGGCCAAAAATCAATGATTTATTAAAAAGATCCATAACTTCCAGAAAATGTACAAAATAGCCTCGAGTTCAAAAAAATCTGATGAAATGTCCGTTGGAACTGGGAGATCGCCATAATTAACTGAAAAATAAGAGAAGATAAAATTAGGCCAAAAATCATATCATTTAATAAAAAAGTTCCATATCTTATAGAAAATGTAGAAAATAGCCCAGAGCTCAGAAAAATCCGCTCAAATGACCGTTGGAACCGGGAGATCACCATATTCAACTGAAAAAACGAGAAGACAAAATACGCCCAATAATCATAACATTTAATATAAATGTCCATATCTTCCAGAAAATGTAGAAAAATTGTACTGAGCTAAGAAAAATCAGCAAAAATGTCCGTTGGAACCGGTAGATCGCCATATTCAACAGTAAAAATAAGAGAAGATGAACGTATGCTATAAAAATAATATCATTTAATATAAAGATCCATATCGTACAGAAAATGTAGAAAATAGCCCGGAGCTCAGAAAAGTCCGTAAAGAAGATCGTGGAACCGGTGATCACCATTTTCATCTGAAGAATAAGAGAAGACAAAATTAGGCCTAAGAATCATATCATTTAATAAAAATATCTATAAATTATTGAAAATATAGAAAAATGCCCCGAGCTCATAAAAATCTTCAAAAAAATCCGTTGGAATCGGAAAATTGCCATCTTCAAAGGAAAAATAAGTGAATACAAAATTAGGCTACAAAAATCATATCATTTAATCTAAAAATCCATATCTTACAAAAAATGTTGAAAATAGCATGGAGCTCAGAAAAATGCGAACAAATGGCCGTTGGAAATGGGAGATCGCAATCTTCAACTGAAAAAAGGGAAGAAAAAATTAGGTTAAAAAGCATATCATGAAAAGATTCATATCTGTCAGAAAATGTAGAAAATAGCCCCAAGTTAAGAAAAATCAGCAAAAATATCCGTTGAAATCGGTAGATCGCCGTCTTCAACTGAAAAATAATAGAAGACAAACGTAGGATATAACAATCATATCATTTAAAAAGATCCATATCTTTCATAAATTACAGAATATAGAACCGAGCTCAGAAAAATATGCACAAAATGTCTGTTTGAACCGAGAGATCGTCATCTTAACCTGAAAAATAATAAAAGACAAAATTAGGCTAAAATCATATCATTTAACAAATAGATCCATATCTTCTAGAAAATTTAGAAAATATATACGAGATCAGAATACTCCGTAACAATATCCATTGGAACTTGGAGATCCCCGTCTTCAACAAAAAAATAAGAAAATACAAAATTAGGCCAAAAATCATACCATTGATTAAAAAGTTACGTAACTTCACAAAACTGTAGAAAAATTGTCTGGAGCTCAGAAAAATCTGCAAAAATGTCAGTTGAAAGCGGGAGATCGCCATCTTCAACTCAAAAATAAGAGAAGACAAAATTAGGCTACAAAAACCATATCATTTAATAAAAAGAGCCATATATTTCATAAAACGTAGAAAATAGCCCCGAGCTCAGAAAAATCCGCAAAAATTTCCGTTGGAACCGCCATCGTCAACTGAAATATAAGAGAAGATAAAATTGGGCTATAAAATCATATCATTTAATCTAAATATCCATATCTTACAAAAAATGTAGAAAATAGCCCAGAGCAAAGAAAAATCTGCAAAAATGTCCGTTGGAACTGGGAGATCGAATCTTCATCTAAAAAATTTGAGAAGACAAAATTTCGTCAAAAAATAATAGTATTTAATAAAAACATTCATATCTTCTAGAAAATGTAGAAAATAGCCTCTAGGTCAAAAAAATCCGCAAAATCTCCATTGGAACCGGAAGAACGCCATCTTCAACTAAAAAATAAGACAAGACAACATTAGGCCAAAAAATCCTATCATTTAATTAAATGATCCATATCTTCCATAAAATGAAGAAAAATAGCCTCAAGCTAAGAAAAATAAATAAAAATGTCCACTGGAACCAGTAGATCGCAATATTCAATTGAAAAAATAAGTGAAAAACGTAGAATATAAAAATTATATCATTTAATAAAAAATCCATATCTTCCATAAAATGTATAAAATAGCACCGAGCTTCGAAAAATCTGCAAAAATTTCCGTTGGAACCAGAAGATCGCCGTCTTTAACTGAAAAATAAGAGTAGACAAAATTAGGCCAAAAATGTTATCATGTAAGAAAAATATCCATATCTTCCAGAAAATTTAGAAAATAGCCTCGATGTCAGAGTAATCTGTAAAAATGTCCGTATGAACCGGGAGATCGCCATCTTTAACTGAAAATAGGAGAAAACAAATTTAGGCCAAAAATATATCATTTAATAAAAAGATCCATAACTTCCCGAAAATGTAGAAAAATATTCCCGAGCTCAAAAAACCGATAAAATATACATTAGAACCGGGAGATTGTCATCTTCAACTGAAAAATAAGAGAAGACAGAAAGGGTAAAAAATCATATCATTTAATAAAAAGAAACATTTCTTCAATTACATATAGAAAATAGCCCCGAGCACAGAAAAGTCCCCAAAATGTCCGTTGGAATAGTGATCTTCAACCAAAAAAATAAGAGACGATAAAATTAGGCCAAAATGATATCATTTAATAAAAAGATCCATATCTTCCAAAAAAATAAAGAAAATAGCCAAGATCACAGAAAAATCAGCAAAAATGTCTGTTGAAACAGAGAGATAGATATCTTCAACTGAAAAATAAGAGAATACAAAATTAGGCAAAAACTCATATTATTTAATAAAAAGATCCATATTTTTCAGAAAATACAGAAAATAGCTCTGAGCTAACTAATCTGCAAAAAATATTTGTTTGAACCAGGAGATCACCATCTTCAACTGAAAAATAAGATAAGACAAAATTCGGCTATAAAAATCATATATATGAATTTAAAGAACATATCTTATAGAAAATTTAGAAAATAGCCAGGAGATCAGAAAAACTGCAAAAATGTCAGTTGGAACCAGGAGATTGACATCTTAATCTGAAAAATTAGAGAAACCAAAATTAAGCTTAAAATCAAATTATCTAATAAAAATATACATATCTTCCAGAAAATGTAAAAAATAGCCTCTAGGTCACAGAAATCCGCAAAAAAAATCTGTTGGAATAGTGGGAACATCTTCAACTGAAAAATAATAGAAGACAAAATTAGGCAAAAATATCATATCATTTAATAAAATGATTCAGATCCTCCACAACATGTAGAAAAATAGCACTGAAACAAAAATATCAGTTAGAACCGGGAGACCGCCATCTTCATCTGAAAAATATGAGAAGACAACATTAGGCCAAAAAATCATATTATTTATTAGAAAGATCCATAACTTCCAGAAAATGTACAAAATAGACTCTAGGTTAAAAAAATCTGCAAAACTGTCCGTTGACGGGAGAACGCATCTTGAATTTAAAAAAATTAGAGAAGACAAAATTCGGCCAAAAAATCATATCATTTATAAAAAGATCTATATCTCCCATAAAATTTAGAAAATTGCCCCAAGCTAGTAAAATCAGTAAAAATATCTGTTGGAACCGGTAGATAGCCATATTCAATAAGAAAAATAATATAAGACAAAGTAGGATATAAAAATCATATCATTTAATAAAAAAGATCTCTATCTTACATAAAATGTAGAAAATAGCACCAAGCTGCGAAAAATCTGCAAAAATGTCTGTTGAAACCGGCAGATTGCGATCTTCAACTTGAAAATAATAAAGAGAACATTAAGCCAAAAATCATATTATTTAATAAAAAGATGCTTATCTTTCAGAAAATTTTGAAAATAGTCCCGAGGTCAGAATAATCTGCAAAAATGTTCGTTGGAATCGATAAATCGCCATCTTCAACTGAAAAATAAGAGAAGACAAAATTAGGTCAAAATAACATTATTTAATAAAATGATTCATATCTTTTAGAAAATTTAGAAAATAGCCCCGATGTCAGAATAATATGCAAAAATGCTCTTTGGATTCAGATCACCATCTTCAAAAGAAAAATAAGAGAAGAAAAAAATAGGCCAAAAGTATATCATTTAATAAAAAGATCCATGACTTTCAGAAAATATAGAAAATAGTCTCGAGCTTATAAAAATCTGCAAAAATGTCTGTTAGAACCAGGGGATCTCCAACTTCAACTAAAAAAATTAGAGAAGATAAAATTAGGCTAAAAATCATATTATTTAATAAAAAGATCCATATCTTCAATAAAATGTAGAAAATAGCTCCCAGCACAGAAAAATCCGCAAAAATGTCTGTTGCAACTGGGAGAACGACATCTTCAATTGAAAAATAAGAGAAGACAAAATTAGGCCAAAATGATATCATTTAATAAAATGATTCATATCTTGCAGAAAATGAAGAAAATAGTACCGAGTTCGTAAAAATTGACAAAAATGTCTGTTGGAACAGAGAGATAGCCATATTCAACAGAAAAATAAGAGAAGACAAAATTATGCCAAAAATCCTATCATTTAATAAAAGATCCATATTTCCAGAAAATACAGAAAATAGCTCCGAGCTAAGTAAAATACGTAAAAATGTCCGTTTGAACCGGGAGATCATCATTTTAAACTGCAAAATAAGAGAAGACAAACATTAGGCTATAAAAATCATATCAATTAATATAATGATTCATATCTTACAGAAAATGAAGAAATTTGTCGGGAGCTCAGGAAAAACTGCAAAAATGTACACTACTACAAAAAAGACCTTTAATAGCACACCTTTAACAGCGCTTGCCAATTATAAGCGCTGTTAATTAGAGTCACATATAATAGACAGCGCTTTTTTCTGCAAGCGCTGTTAAAGGCCGGATAATAGACATCGCTTCTTTCTGTAAGCGCTGTTAAAGGTCGGATAATAGACAGCGCTTCTTTCTGCAAGCGCTGTTTATTAGTGACACAAATAATAGACAGCGCTTCTTTTTGCAAGCGCTATTAAAGGTCAGGCAATAGACATCGCTTCTTTATGCAAGCGCTGTTATAGATCAGACAATAGACAGCGTTTCTTTGTGAAAGCGTTGTTATAGATCAATAGCGCTTTTTTGAGCAAGCGCCGTTAAAAAATCAAAGAGCTGAAAAAATTTCGCAGCAAGGGCGGGCTTCCCAAATGTTTCCCTACGCCGTTTTCGTTCGCCCCCTTATCCCAGACCCTAGTTTCTCCGCTTCTCCTCTCTCTCTCTATCCCTCTCTCTCCCCCCCTCCCCCCTCCCCCCTCCCCCCTCCTTCGCTGCAAGCTGATGGAGGCAGTCAACCCCCTCCCCCCTCCTTCGCTGCAAGCTGATGGATGCGGTCGAGAAGGAGCAGCTGAGGAGTTGGATCTCGGTCAGATCTTTCTTGGCTGGCCTCATATTTTTCGTCTTGGATTCAGATCCAGGTCAGTTCCCTTGCTCGGTGGCCTTGCTCGAGGGCTTCATCCCCTTCCTGGTTGATGGTTCGTTGCAGATCGGACCTTGGGGGCCGATGGAGGGGTGGTGGGGATGACGCCGGCGGCGGCCTCACTAAAGGTATGGATCTTTTGTCCTACGTATTTGCCATGTTCATATAATGGTTTTATGGTGTTATGGTGTCCTGGTGTTTTGGTGATGTCTTACTTTCTGTAATGTATGGATTTGCAGTATGCCATAGATGTTACCAAAGATATGGAATTGCAGTAGCCTCATAATAACTGGAAATTCACTCTCATGCTATGGAGCATATTACACTAGTCAGATTGCATGATGTTATTAATTTCATTCAAATTTATCTGATTCTTAACTATTTTTATTAGTATGATCATTATCATTGGTATTATTAACGAATGTCCCTTCATATGGGAAGAAATTTCTCAGACAGGTTGGAGGACTAATCGAAGACCTGATGAGAAATCGGGAGGACATGTAGTTGGATGGAGTCCTATAATCCCCTACACATTCAAAGTTCCACATGGATGGGAAGAGGTATTTTCTTTTTGTTCTTTCTTTACTGTCTTTCGCCATGCATATTTGATTATTCCATGTATTCTTGTGTCTTAGGTTCATGTATCGGTTGCGGACCTTGGAGGTACGCAGATTAATTTGAGTTGATATATTCATATAAATACAATAGGGTACATGGACAAATTTTGTATATAGTGCTTTTACACTATCTTATATGCAACCAAGCACACCCTTAGCTAAAATATTCAGAGAGAATACTCATAAATTATTTTTATGTTACAAAGAGGATGCAGTGTGTATTTTGATAAAATGTTCAGTGAGAATTCTCATAAACTGCCTCTTATCCTTTTGTGCAGTGCCTCCATTCTTGAGATATGATAAATATTGTTGGATTTTGTACAGTAAGTGCAGTGCAATGCCTTCCAATTCATTTCGTGTCGGGTGTAATTAGTTGGATGAAAGCATTGGTATATGATGACAGAATGGATATGCCATACAGTTTCAAATTTCTGTGTCATAAAGACATTCCGGATATGGAAATGTCAAATAATATTGTTCATCATCCATTTTTCTGCATTAACAGTTTCAACTTGTGGAAATTAATTAGATTTGTTTTCTCACGTGTAGACTTTTTGATTGTTTGTGTTTTTCATAATTGTGTAGGGAGTGAAGATATTCAATGAGTCACATGATCAGGACACAACAGATTTACACAAGTGCATTGCTTATATCTCTGACAACACACCAGATTCAGAGAAGCCTAATGTAAGTCATGTTATTTTATTCTTACAACCAAAGTTAAGCATTTTATTAATATGATCAAATCCCAAAATATAGTAGCTGCCAACTACATCGTGCTCATCAACTTAGCCAAACTGAAAAAATCTGATTGCCTCCCATCAAAATCCAAGTTCATGCAAATTTTCACATTCTACTTAAAGTCTAAGGGAATAGCTTATACTAACCTGTAAATAAATGTAATTTTTAGGAATAGCTTATACTAATATAATAGTTCTAACCTGTTTGAGAGTTCTTGAGATTTTGGCTTTCTCATGCTCAAGGATTTAACTCAAGTTAGTCTATTTCATAATGCAGGATTATCTTTGTTTCCATTGTTGCGAAGCATATTGAACCTGGTTTATCTAGTGGCTGGTTCCAACATCCCTTATATAGCCTCTGACCCTGAAAAAGGCATTCGCAAGGTACTACTTTTCTATTTTTTGTGTCTTCTTATTGAAGTATATATACACTTACATATAACAAAGAAACTTTCTTATGAATAGCTTCAAAAGAAATTCCGACTGGATTTGGATGATGAATGGATTTGATGGTGAATTGCCTGGTGTGCACTCTGGTGGGGCTGTTGGTGATTCCCATAAAAAGCTATTAATCGTCCTGAGTAACATTGGCTATTGCAAAGATGAACTTGGTCACGGGCTATATAATAAGTAATAAGTCATGTACCGAACAATTGTTTTACTTGTTTCTGATTTTTCCCCCTTCTTAAGACTTCCACTACAATGAGCAATTGAATTACTTGGCTAGTTGGCTAATCGGCTAATCATCTGGTGTAGAATCCAACATGTAAAACCTGCTATGTTAGATTGATTTTTGGTCCTACTACTTGGGGACTTTCATGCGTCTTGACTACAATTGAGTGTGGTGTCGAATCCAACATCTTAAAGCTGCTATCATGTGGTGCATGCATTCCTTATGACTGCATTTTTTCTATTGTGATAGTCAGTTTTTGCTCACAATTTGTTTTCCATCAAAGTCCATTTATCAGGTCGATTTCATTTTCATTGGTGCCTGCACTTTTTTCTATTGTGATCATCAGTTTTTGCTCATAAGTTATTTTCCATGAAAGTTTGATTATATCAGGTCAACTTCTTTTTTTTTCACATTGGTGTCTTAATTGGCACAAACATGAAACATGAAACATGAAATAAGCACGTGGTAAGTATTTCCTAGTACAAACATGAAATATGACCGGAGAATAATATAAATGAGGATATTTAAGTCTAGTTAAAAAATTTTATCTACATTTGCTCTATTTTTTTGATATATCTTGTTATGCCTGAAAATAGTATACGAAACTCGTTACCTGGATTAAGGCGTTCATGTAGTCTGATCAATATTGTTCAAGTAGTATGATCAATATTGTTTTGGGGTGGCTTTTGATGCGCCTGGGGTAACCCCGCTCTTTTATATGGGGGTGAATGGACTGGGTTTTATGCATCCATGTCCTTTTACAATCTTCCCTGTTCTTTTTCCTCGCTTAATATGCTTGCCCTCTTTTGCATTGTGCCTCCAAGGGTTTGTAACAGAGCTCATCATGCTTCAGGGCAGTCCACATGCATACATACCAAATATCTAATCGGACTCATGGATTCACCATTGTTAAATTTGATTGCCAAGAATGGAGCCAGAAAGAGTTTAGTTTGAGACAAATGGTGGTTGAGAGGGATGAGAAGCTGACACTTGGTGGTGGCAGGAGATATCACTGTTGTAGAGAAATTGTTGAATATTGATTTTCTTTTTGTTTCCTCCGGTTCATAAGAAGAGAACAACATCGAAGTTTTGATTTATTTTTGAGGATGAAATCTATGTAGCATATGAATATATATTTTTGTTTCCTCCTGTTCATGGATTCACCATTATATTTTTGAGAACAAAATAAATTTGGTTCATTCCAGGTTTGTCTTAGATTTATGTAGTATTTATAGATTGCTTCGACTATCCCTTTCTACGGACAACTGAAATCGGACTTAACTACTACATGAACTTATTTGAATCTTGCAGGATCCTGATAGGCTCTTTCCCTGTATTCTTGGTCATGAGGCTGCAGGGTATGCTGGACCAAGTCGCATTGAAGTTTGAAACCATGTAGTTGTCTTTTCCTGATAAGTTTGCTTATGCAGGATTATTGAGAGTGTGGGTGTTATGATGAATGACCGCAAGAGTAGATTTTCAATAAATGGGAAGCCAATCTATCATTTCATGGGAACATCTATATTTAGTCAATACACCGTCGTCCATGATGTTAGTGTTGCAAAAATTGATCCACATGCCCCTCTGGAAAAGGTCTGTCGGCTTGGTTGTGGCGTTCCAACAGGTATTACATTCAATTACCCATTCAATGATTCAGATGTTTGGTTGATTTGAGTCTGACTATGCTTTTGAACATGTTATCAATTACCTATTATCTTATACAAACATGCACAACTTTCATGTTTGTTGTTGTTTGCATTCTGTTGCTTGAATATGTTTTTTGTTTGCTGAATTAATGTCCATGGGGAGTGTATAGAAACACTTGGAATAACATTTTGTATTGCCCTCTAATTCCTCTCGTTGCTTTCTGCGGAGGGTGGAAAAACATTGGTGACTGATAAGTGATGTTGATCCTATTAGACAATGTCAGGCACTTGGCTTGTGGGAGCCTAGCTAATTCCTACACGCACAGAAAGGTACTTTTTTTCCGTCTCGTGTCTCCATTAATTTGTTCCTATTTGTTTAGCAGGCCACTGGAAGTTTATAGGAAGTATGCGGTTACTTTTAGTTCTGTGCTTTCTTGATTACTGGCTTTTATCTTGATTTGGTTGGTTGATTGAGGTTTGTTGCGGCGCTGTTGGTAAGTTCCGCTGCGCAAGGCTTGAACATTAGGCCTAGTGTGTATGCGAGTGTTCTTCTGTTGTTGCGGCTAGAAGACAGAATGATTAGGTTTAGGAGAGTGAATGGGGGTGTTGTCAAAAAGTGAGAATACTTGTAGCTGTAAGAGGCCGTGAATCACGTTGCAAAAGCAAAACATATTGAAAGCGAAAAGCACACTCAATGGCGGCTAGTGATGCATGTTAAAATCATTGATCATGCGTGTGTGATGCAGAAGGGCAAGCAACAATCACCCACGAAAAAAGAAAGATAAACATCTGTTTGTGTCACTACATTGTGGGATACATTTGCCCACACTTCTGGTAGCTATGGCAAGATATATGACAGTGATACATATGTTATGGCATAGCTCCATATTCTGGATTTTAAACACTGATCCTTGTTGCTTTTGTGCAGGCAAGATTATTGATTCAAGCAATGCTGATGTTACCGTCGATCAATATCATCGGTTCGAGGTACATAACAAACTGACTGTGAAATCAATATGTATTGCCAAAGACAGTCATGGATATGAGATTGCTTGCAGGAAGACATACAACTCATGAAAGATCTGGGAATGGATTCTTACAGATTTTCGATTGCTTGGTCCCGAATATTTTCGAGTATGTTCCAGCTAGCTACGAATGCGTTCTTCCGTTGAAGCATGCGCCAAATTTTTTTTGGCTTAAATTTCTCAAACCAAAACAATGCAAATGAAATGTAAAAGCTGTTACTAATTAAGCTCATCATCGATATGTTTGCAGATGGAACAGGTCAGGTTAATACTGCAGGAGTCGATCACTACAATAAACTCATAAATGCATTGCTAGCCAATGGTAACTGAATTCTTCGCACTTTGCTCAACATTCTATATATGAACAAAAATACTCGATGTAATTGATAATGTGTGTCAAAACCCTGCAGGGATTGAACCCTATGTGACCATTTACCATTTGGACCTTCCCCAAGCATTAGAATACAGATACAATGGATGGCTCGATCGCCAAATCATGTACAACCTCGTCGTCTCCTTGAATGATGCATATGCATGTATGTATCAAACGTCGTCTACATACTAAACAAAAACATTTTCTGCCATTTTTGGAATTATCATTTACATTTGTTTGGAGAGTTTTTAACTTCTTTTTACATTTTTTTTTCATTTGTGCTTATGATGTATTACTGTTGACTTGCATTTTGAGTGCTTTGCAGACTTTTTGGAATACTGACGTTTTGTTAACATGGGATTAAATCATTTTTTATTAGGTAAAAAGTATGTGGAGTTGCATTCCTTTGTACTTAATAATATTTGTGGAGTTGCATGGTTGATCTTCTGGGTAGAGCAAGACGATTGGTGGATGCACAAGCTCTTATGAGGGAGATGCCGATGGAAGTAGATGCCAGCATGTGGGGTGCTTTATTAGGTGCGCGTAGAATACACAAGAACATCAAATTAGGAGAAGAGGTATCAGAAAAGATTTTTGAGATGGAACCCGCTCTGGAATGTATATACTGTTGTCGGGAAATGTATTGTTCAAGGAGTGATTTAATGGATAATGAATGATAAGTTTTATATGCGATAATGTTTCTTATTTGTATTACGGATCATCTTCCAACATCAATGCACATTGTCTAATTTATGTGATTGTTGAATAAAAGAAATTTAATTTGATTGTTTCTTATAATGATTGTTTCTTGTAATGAAATGTTATTGGTGGTTTATTTAAGCATTTTGAACATTAAATGGATCTATTTAAATATAAAACGTAGGGAGAAACAATAAAATGAATTGAAACAAGCGCTGCCTATCTGGGACCTTTAACAGCGCTTGTTTAGTACAAGCGCTGTTAAAGGTCCACCTTTAACAGCGCTTGCACTAACAAGCGCTGTTAAAGGCCCCCCCTTTAACAGCGCTTGCACAAGAAAGTGCTGTTAAAGGGGGGCCTTTAACAGCGCTTGCACAAGAAAGCGCTGTTAAAGGGCCCCCTTTAACAGTGCTTCCACAAGCAAGCGCTGTTAAAGGCACCCCTTTAACAGCGCTTGCACAAGCAAGCGCTGTTAAAGGCCCCCCCTTTAACAGCGCTTGCACAAGCAAGCGCTGTTAAAGGGGGGCCTTTAACAGCGCTTGCACAAGCAAGCGCTGTTAAAGGGGGGCCTTTAACAGCGCTTGCACAAGAAAGCGCTGTTAAAGGCCCCCCCTTTAACAGCGCTTCCACAAGCAAGCGCTGTTAAAGTCCCCCCTTTAACAGCGCTTGGACAAACAAGCGCTGTTAAAGGCCCCCTTTAACAGCGCTTGTAAAGCGCTATTAAAACCAGCCCCCCTTTAGCAGCGGCGAGATAGACAGCGCTTATAAAGCGCTATTAAAGACCTTATTTAAGCGCTGTTAAAGGTCCATTTTGTAGTAGTGGTATGTTGGAACAGGAAGATCACCATTTTCAACCGAAAAAATAAGAGAATACAAAATTAGGCCAGAAATCATGTCATTTAATAAAAAGACAACTTCCAGAAACTGTAAAAAAAATACCGATCTCAGAAAAATCTACACAAATGTCTGTTGGAACCAGGAGATCGCCAATTTCAACTGGAAAATAACAGAAGACAAAGTTAGGCAAACAATCCATATCTGCAATAAAATGTTGAAAATAGTTTGAGCACAGGAAAATCTGCAAAAATGTTCGTTCGTATAGGGAGATCGACACCCTCAACTGAAAAATAAGAGAAGACAAAATTAGGCTAAAATGATATTGTTTAATTAAAAGATCCATCTTCAAAAAAATACAAAAAATAGACTTGAGTTCTGAAAAATCCGCAAAAATGTCCGTTGGAACTGGGACGTCACCATCTTCAACTGAAAAATAAGAGAAGCCAAAATTATGCAAAATTCTTATCATTTAATAAAAGATTCATATCTTCCAGAAAATGCAGAAAATAACTCCTAGCTAATTAAAATCCGCAAAAATGTCTGTTGGAATAGAGAGATCGACATCTTCAACTAGAAAATAAGAGAAGACAAAATTTGGATATAAAAATCATATCATTTAATATAAAGATTCATATCTTACAGAAAATGTAGAAAATACCTGGAGCTCATCTTCAGAAGGTCGCCATCTTCATCTTAAATATAAAGATCCAATCTTTAATAAAATGTAGAAAATACCTCGAAACACAGAAAAATCCGCAAAAATGTCCGTTGGAACCGGGAGATCTCCATTTTCAACTGAAAAATAAGAAACGACGAAATTTGGCCATAAACTTATATCATTTAAATAAAGGTCCAATTTTCCAGAAAAATTCGAAAATAATACGTAGCTCAGAAAAATACGCAAAAATATCCGTTAGAACTGGAAGACGCCATCTGCAATATGAAAATAGGAGAAGACAAAATCAGGCCAAAAATTATATCATTTAATAAAACGATCCATATCTTCCAGAAAAAGTGGAAATTAGCATGGATCCAAGAAAAATCCGCAAAAATGTACGTTGAAATCAGGAGATCGCCATCTTTAACTGAAAAATTAGAGAAGAAAAAATTAGGCCCAAAAAATCATATCATTTAATAAAAATATCTATCTGTAAAAAAATGAAGAAAAACCCACGAGCTCAGAAAAATCCACAATGTCCGTTGTAACCGTGAGATCGTCATCTTCAAATTAAAAATAAGAGAAGAAAAAATTAGGCTATAAAATCATATCATTTAATATAAAGATTCATCTTACAGAAAATTTAGAAAATGGCCCGTAGTTCAGGAAAATCATCAAAAATGTCTGTTGGATTAAATGATATGAAACCGGGATATCACAATCATCAACTGAAAAATAAGAGATGACAAAATTAGGATAAAAATAAAACCATTTAATTAAAAGATCCATGTCTTCTAGAAAATGTAGAAAATAGACCTGAGCTAAAACAAGTCGCAAAAACCAGGAGATCGCGATCTTCAACTGAAAAAAATAAAAGAAGTAAACTTATGCTATAAAAATAATATCATTTAATGAAAAGATCCATTTCTTACTTCAAATATAGAAAATAGCTCCTAGCTCAAAAAATCTACAAAAATGTCTATTGGAATCTGGAAATCGCTATCTTCAACTGAAAAATAACAGAAGAGAAAATTATGCAAAAAATCATATCATTTAATAAAAAAAATTCATGTCTTTCAGAAAATGTAGAAAATAGTCTCGTGGTCAGAAAAATCTCAAAAAATATCCGTTGGAAACGGGAGATCGTCATTTTCAACTTAAAAATAAGAGAAGATAAACTTAGTCTATGACAATCATATCACTTAATAAAAAAGAACAATAAAATATCTGTTGGAACCGGGAGATCACCATCTTCAACTGAAAAATAAGAGAAGACAAATTTAGGCTATAATAATCATATCAATTAATAAAAAGCTCCATGTCCTCAATAAAATGCAGAAAATAGCCCCGAACTCAGAAAAATACCTAAAAATGTATGTTAGAATCGGGAGATTGCCATCTTCAACTGAAAAATAAAATAAGATAAAACTAGGCTATAAAAATCATAATTTAATATAAAGGTTCATATCTTATAGCTAATATAGAAAATAACACAAAGCTCAGAAAAATCCCGCAAAAATATCCGTTGAAACCGGGAGATCGCCATCTTTAACGAAAAAATAAGGGAAAGCATAATTAGGTCAAAAGTCCTACCATTTAATAAAAATATACATTTCTTCGAGAAAATGTAGAAAAATAGCACCAAGCTCAGAAAAAGCTGTAAAACTGTCCGTTGGAATCAAAAGATCGCCATCTTCAATTGAAAAATAAGAGAAAATAAAATTAGACTACAAAAAGCATACCATTTGATAAAAATATCCAAATATTCAATAAAATGAAGAAAATAACACCAAGCTCAGAAAATTCCGCAAAAAATGTCTGGTGTAACCGGGAGATCATCATCTTTAAAATAAAAGTAAAGGAAGACAAAATTAGGCTATAAAATCCTATCATTTAATATAAAGATATATATCTTACAGAAAATATAGAAAATTACCAATAGATTAGAAAGATCTGCAAAAATATCCGTTGGAGCCGGAAAATCACCATCTTCATCTGAAAAATAAGAGAAGAAGAAATTAGGCCAAAAAATCATATCGTTAATAAAAAGAAACATACCTTCCAGAAAATGTAGAAAATAGCCCGAGGTCAGAAAAGTCCGCAAAATATCCTTTGGAACCAGGAGATTGCCATTGTTGCGGTCAACTCTGCCAACAATAAAATTTGTAAGTTTGGAGAAACACGGGTACAATGGCTACAAGTTAGGGGTTGATGGAGAGGTTAAAACGACTTGGAGCACGCTCCGGAGGCGAAGAATCCAAGGTCGCTGTTGATCGCCGAAGGTCTCCATCTCTCTGTAGTTGAGGCGAGCTTCCTACGAGAATAGCAACTCGTCAGAAAGGTAGGGCTGGCTGTCAGCCTGTAGCCTCTCTGATGCTTAAGTCAGTGGATGGCTTGTAATAAGTGAGTCGAACACGCTTGGAAATCTTAAGGTAAATCGACAAAGTGTGGCGAGCTTATGAGGAAGGCATAGATATATGTGAGATCCGACCTTGAGTATTGGAAAGAAGTTAGAGATTTTAACTGACCAACCACCTCCTTGGTGGCTAGAGGGGGGTATTTATAGGGCTGAGAGTCAGTTGCTCGTCGTCTAATCAGCTGTCAAATATACTTAGCTATAGCACAAGTTGAGAAGTGATTGGTCGGTGAGGGTGTGTCAGAGATATTTATGCATTAATGGGTGTCAGGCGATGTCAGACGCATTAATGGGACGCGATGGGCAGCCATCAGTTCTCGCCCTTAACCTCTGGCATTAATGGGGGCTGGTGGCACTACATCACCCTATCAGAGATATTTGTGTTAGGCCGCCCTTGGCTAGGGCCAAGCTCGGCGACCGAGCTGGGTGTCTCCAGACCGTCCGACTGTGCTTCCTGGTGGAGAGTAGGCAGGCTTCTTTTGTTGACCCTGATGGCAAGCTTGACTCTCGACGAGGCGAGCTTGCTGCTCGACGAGGCGAGCTCGTCGCTCGGTGAGGCGAGCTTTCCAGTGTCGTGGCGACGGAAGATTGGGCTTCAAAATGAATGGGTCTTTATTATCTGGGCCGTCCTTAAGGTCGGTACAATTTCTTCCGTCATTTGAGTTTCGAAATGGCAAACCTGGCTCGGCTCGAATGACATGTTGCACTTGCATTGGTCGAGGGCTGGTTGGTGGCATTTAATTCGAACTGATCGCCAGATCTCGCATGTCATGATGGAGATTCGACATTGGGGAGAAATCGAGGCATCCAACTGCTCAGGGAGTGACGCGTGGCTGACGTGATTGTAGGGAGAAGTCGAGGCGCCAGTCCAGTCTTGCTCAGATCTTGCCATGTGGCCCACGTCCGATGGCTGAGATCACCCGATTCTCCCTATAAATAGGGACGAAGGGGCAGCAGGAGAGAGCTTTCACCCGAATTTTCAAAATTTCAACCTCCCCCTTTGTTGCAGAGAGAAATTGACCGTCGTCATCCGTTCATCCGTCGGAGCTATGTTCATCTTCTTTGTTCTAGGTACTCTCTTGATCCGTCCAATGCCTTAGTATGCTTCTTCTGCTTCGAATTCTTTCGGTGAGCAGTGGTTCGATGAGATTGGTGGTGGTGGTGCCATCGAATCAGATCCGGTGGTATTGGAGGTACCGTCGATGTCTTGGCCAGAACAGTAGGAGGTAGACATAGCGGTCGAGCATGTCGTCGCTTCGTCGTTAGGGATCAAGAGGGACCCCAAGAAAGGAAAGGCACCCAAGTCGGATGCCAAAGTCCCAAGCGGCGACGGAGTAACATTACTCTGCCGAGGGACCGGGAGTTCATGGCCCATATGGACGTCGAGCACCTCTGATATAAGGCCGTCTGGCACGACATGAAGGTTCATTACCCCCTCTGTTCACCTCGTCAGTCTTTCTTCTTGTTAGTTGTGCTTACGAACTTGGTTCTTTCTGTAGGCGATCACTGCACTGGTGTCCCTCTAGCCACACGCGTCAGTGGTGAGCAAGGCCAAGGCCGCCCTGGCGAGGAAAGTGGTCGAGCTCAAGGTGGCATAGGTGAAGTTGAAGGACATCATCGAGAAGTTGACAAAGGTCCGGGGTACTATGAGACCCAGAAGAATCAATTCACTAAGTTGGAGAAGGCCGCTTTGGAGCTAGAGAAGAGGACTAGCGATGATGAGGCCCAGAAGGTTGCTGCTGAGAACATCCTGGCCTCGGATAGGGAGGAAGCCACGACGAAGACCACCGAGCTTGAGCTGCGGATCGTCGAACTGGCAAAGGTTGACCTAAACAAGGTCAGGGCTAAGGTCGTCTGCCAGAATCAGGTCGATGAGCTCATCCCTACCCTGACGGCCATGATGGCTGCGGGCTTCGATGAGGGTCTGGAGGCCGGCCTCGAGAGGGCCAAGGGGAGGTTGGGGAAGATCTATTCCAACTTAGAGATTGACTTCGTATGCTTGTCGACGGCCTCTGATGACAAAGGGGAGGCTTCTCGTGCTATCGACATCGAGGTGGCAGAGACTTCGGCTAGCGGTGACTAGAGGGCAACCAGGCAAACTCCCGAGTCCCTGAAGGTGGCAGCCAAGAGGGCGACGACCGAGTTGAGGCACTATATGCTGGGGGGCGTCAATGTATGGCTGGCCCTGAGGTCGATCTTGGAGTTTGTTGTAACCTGTAATGTGGATATTGATGGGAAATCGAATCCCACCCCAAAAGTGGTTTTGATGAGGAGCACACCAAATAATGTTAGTGTACTAACTACACTACAAGTGTGCAGGTTAAATGACAAACGATGACTTTACCATACTCCGAAGAAACTCGACCACACTCAAGACAAAGATGAATTTGCTAGTTCTACATCAAGCACAAGATGAAGTCCGTGCTCAAGCTTAAACGAAGAAGGAACTCAAATTCAGGAGAAGCAAGCTTTCACCAGATCAGCTTCCCGAAGGTCTTGTCTTAAGTGTAGTGTGTGAGTTCTTAGGATAATGTTAAAGCCAAAGTAGATATAACACACACATAAATGATTTCGAAAATAAATGTTTTAAATGTTTTAAACTCTTGAGAGAAATTGCTAGCTTTTTCATATCCTATTAGTCAATCTCCATTACACCCAGGAGTTGACTCCACTATTTGCTAGCCAAGTTTCAGAAGAAATTGCTCTGGGAGTCGACTACCAAAGGAGGGAGTCGACTACTAGCTGGAAGCAAATTTTCAATGAAACACTCTGGGAGTCGACTACCACTCCTAGGGAGTCGATTACCAGCTGGCAAATTTCAATGATTTGATTTGCTGATTTTATTCTTCTATCCTTGATTTTTGGGACTAAAGTCAAACTTCATTTGAAATTTGAATTCTCTCTTATCACTATAAATAGAGGACTCTATGAGATCTTTTAATAAGAAAAATATTATCATCAAATTAGAAAATCTCTCATGTGCTAAAATTCTCAGATCTCGTATTCATTCTGCTCTCATTCTTTTTAGCCAAAGTTTGTTTTAATTTCTGATCTCCTAGTTGTTTTCATAGCTATTATCTTTTTGAGATCATATTCTATTTGGCTATTAAAATCGTTTTTCAAAATACGTATTCTTCATTTTTATCTATTGAAAGGATTTTTGAAAACAAACGATCACAAAGAATCATTCTATATCTTTGTGTGATCTAAAAGATCGATTTGAATTCTTTTAGCCACGTAATACACATGTTATATTTTACTTTGGCTATAGACTTCAGGGTGTAAATCCAAACTCCACTAATTTTTGTGGTCAGTTGGAAATCGTTCTTATTTGTGATTTTCCCCTTTGTTGAAAGGGTGTTGGAAATCCTAGACAAGTCTAGGTGGTTGGAAATCCTGGTCAAGGCTATGTGTTTGGGAAATCCTAACGAGTGAAGTTAGGTGCTTGTATTGCTAAGGCAATAGTGGAAAATCTCGTATCGAATTGGTCGAGGACTGGACGTACCCAAGTTATGGGGAAACAGGATAAAAATCTCTGTGTTTGCATTTGCATTCTTCTGCTATTGTTATACTTGTTCTTACACTCTTTACTTGCTAACGGATTGTAATTTGTTCATATTATTGGAATTTAATTTTTTTTTTATATTCACTGTGTAAAGATCAATAATTGTGTGAAGATATTTGTCTTTGTAATCCTATAATCTTTCAGCAAAGTTTTGCCTAAAACTCTCTGGGAGTCGACTACCATTCATAGGAAGTCGACTACCTGCTGTGTTATTTCTCCGATCAACTTTATTTATAAGATTGACTTGTTGATTGAGAATCAAGCGAAGATCACTCTACTTCGTTTCTTAGGCAACATTAGATGGTTTATAATTGTGCTAACCTACAAACGAAAAAGATTTACTATTTGCACAACACTATTCAACCACCACTTCTAGTGTTGTTTGCCATCCACAGGATCCAACACTTGGTATCAGAGCATGGCTATAAAAGCCGATGCCATTAACATCTTTTCACTCTGAAGGACTTAACACCATGCGACCACCTCTGTTCAATGGAACAAACTACGGTAGCTGGAAGATCCGAATGAAGACTCACTTGGAGTCACTAGACATTGAAGCGTGGACCGTAACTAAAGTTCCATACATCATACCTATCGAAGTTGAGTTCGGAAAATGGTCAGCCGATGACAAGAAGAAAGCCAATCTCAATGCAAAGGCGATGAACGCACTATTTTGCGCCGTAACAGGAGATGAATTCAATCGAGTCTCTCAATGCGAGACAACACATCAAATATGACACACCCTTCAGGTAAGTCATGAGGGAACTGAAAAGGTAAAAGAATCCCGTATAAATGTTTTACATTCTAAGTTCGAATCTTTCAAAATAGAAGGAGAGAGTATCACCGATGTGAATACTCGTTTTACTAACATCACAAATGAGCTCACAGGATTAGGAAAGAAACTTTCTGAATACGAGCAGGTGATGAAAATACTAGGATCACTCCGACCCGAATGGAACGGAAAGACAACAGCCATTCGAGAAGCACATAACGTGAAGGATCTTACCATCAAAGAGCTGATGGAAAATATCATGTCATATGAGATTAAACTAGAAGAAGACAAGAACATCGAAGAAAAACCAAAGAAGAAGAATCTTGCTTACAAAGCTCGAGAAGAAGATTACGACTACACTGACAAAGAGGACCATATTGCTTTCATATCAAAAAAAATTAAAGAGTTCATCACATGTAAGTATGGTACACATTCTTTTCGACCTACTAATGGTATTATTTGTTTTGGTTGTAATAAACCAGGACACGTCAAAAGAGATTGTCCCCTGGAAAGAAACAACCGTGATTCCAGAGATCGTGGGAAGAACCGAGAAAGCAATGAAAGGAGAAAAAATGGAAGAAACAAATTACAACGATCGAAGAAGGAAGCTTACACAGCTTTCTAACAGAGCGATGTCTCTTCGTCTAATAAATCCTCAGCAGACGACAATGACGAAAGAAGAGAAACAACACACATGTGCTTCATGGCTACCACATCCTCTAAGGTAAGCTCGCATCATGACTCATCTAGTGATAGTGATTCATCATCAAGTGATGATGAAGACATGGATTATATGATAGCATATAAGGAGCTATGCAAAATGCATGAAAAGCTCATAAAAGAACATAGAAGAACACTTAGGAATATTAAAAGAGATGTTAAAGAGAAAGAAGAGATTACTAAGGAGAATAGTTTTCTTAAAGAAAAGAATGATTCTTTGCAAAAAGACATTCTTTCCATGAAGGAGACAGTTGAAAATTTAAATAATCTTCTCGTATCTGTCAAAGATAAATACGACTCTATGATGAAAATTATTGAAAATTTCAACAAAGGAAAAGGAAAGCTAGAGAGTTTAATTGATAATCAAAAAGCCTCATCTAGCAAAACCGGACTTGGATATGATTCAAATCATACCAAGAAACGGGTTAAGCATACTAGGATGCATCATTCTAACAATAATTTTCTGAGCACTCGATACCAAAGAACTTGTCCGACCAAAGGAAGAAAAGGTACGCTACTAACTTTGTTCAGCAAGTTCATTTAAACAAAAATTATAAATATATTTTCCATGATGAAACTAAACCATATTGGGTTTGGTTTCATAAAGACTAACCTCTCTGACTCAATAATAAAGAGTACCATAGACATTTGTATTTTCAGGTACTCTAAAATGAAAACATGGAGGAAGAACAAGATCAACACCAAAACATTTTGCGACAAAATAAGATTGCTTTGCTAAATTTAAATTTGTTTGGATGATTAAACGATTGTTAATTTTATTTATATGCTGATAAATGTTTATCTAATCATCATAGAGTAGATTTCAGAAGATAAGCACTCAGCCCAGCAGGGAGTCGACTACCACCATTAGGGAGTCGACTACCAACGTGCTGTGCGGATTTCTGGGTTTGTGTTTTCTGATTTTTTTTCTAACTTCTGTTGGGTTCCATTGAGTCAAACGGGTTCATAACCCAAAGATAACTTAAACCCAATAAGAAATATTGATCTCAACCCTTTATTGATTGATCTAAAGGCCACTATTCATCATCTCCTTTCACCCCCAAGAGATAAAAACCCCAAGGCAATCAGCCCTAGGTAGCCGACTACCCCTCTTTCATCTCTCTTTGAAATTTTTTTTGCTTGCTCTCTTGGGTTATTCACCTCCTCTCATCATCCTCTCAAGTAAATCTCAAGGTAAAATTTTCTCTTATCAACTTTTACGTTATTTACTTCTCGTTATTCTTGCATATCTAGTTTTGTAAATCAATCTTATTTTATCTAGATGCATGTCAAGAGATTGATTTCAAAGAAGAGGAAGGTTGCAAATGAATCTTTCTCTGAAAAGGAAATTAACATGCCCTATCTTTTTAGAACCACTACGTATGAGCACTTCGTTAAAATTTCCAATAAGCAAATTCTTCATGAGAGGTTCGAAAAAATTGATCATTTAGAAAACTATGGCATTGATAGCATATTGGAATTTCAAAACTTAGCCAATCTCTTCTCTGCTGAAAATATCTATCTTTGCTATCTTAGGCTTGTGCATCTTTTCTATGCCAACATGGACTATGACCTTGCCAGGAGTAGATTCATTACCAAAGTGCTAGACGCCAAACTTGCTATAACTGTGAAATCTCTAGGAGAAGCTTTAGGAATCCCATACACTGGTATGTTATTGGATAATATAGAGATGGTTGATGAAATTTTTTGGAGAAAATGTATTTGCCTAGAAGATATTTCCAAACAAAACTTCCATGTAGCGATCTTCACTATCCAGGAAGAATCCTTGCAAATATATTGTCTTACAATATAACTCAGAAATCTGGGAGCCACTCTGTGTTATTTGAGAAGCAAGCTAAGTGCATCTATGCATTGCTAGGAAATATTCGTGTAAATTGGGCCAAAATTATCATGGACTCCATCCTTGCATCTGCTTCTTCTGATAGGACTTCATCTACCCTAGCCTACAGTCATTATCTCACCATTCTGTTTATTGGATATAATGTGCCTTTGGATAACGAAACCAAAATTCTGGAACCGGCTCGCATCTTTGATGTTCATGCTCCTGGTCGAATGAATCTTCACAAAGATCTTGATCATAACATTCCAGAAGAGAAGCTCGCTACTGAAGAAGGATCGTCATCGTCAAAGAAGAAAGGTAAAGAACCCCTTATTTCTGACACAGATGAAGAAGAAGGGGGCAATGATGGTGAAGAAGAAGATGAAGAATCGCCAGCCTACATTGTTGAACTTCAAGATATGCTCTTGAAGAAAATTGGAAAGCTGGAGATCTATCAAGAGAGAGGTATTGAATACCTCAACAAGAAAGTAGACGATCTCAAGGAATTGGCGTGAAGAGCAACAAATTGACGGAAGAAACACTTGGTATGATCCTTGGCGAGATCAAGGAATTGAAGAGGAATGGAGGAGCTCCATAAACTAAGTCATTTGGTCTTTAAAAACAATGGTTCTTTGACAAACTACATTTATCTTGGTCTGTAATAACTTCTTTTCTTCTGCGATGAGATGTCTTGAACTAATTACTCATGCGTTTCCTTTTTTGCTTATGCTTGACATGCTTATGTGTGATATGCTTATGTTTATGGTGTGATATGTTCGGCTTTAAAACATGCTTTAATCATATTATTACAAACTAACGCTGTTTTGTAGAAATGATTTAAAGTACCTCAAACTTTTATCTTTATAGCTTCGTGGAATATAGTTTGTCATTTTATGTCATTTTTTTGATTGATGACAAGGGGATAAAAAGGATAAAATGCAAAGATATGAATGAACCAGTCATAACCCGTGCCCGCGGGCACGGTTCATTTAAGATTTCCCCCCGCGAAATATTTGTACCCTAAAAAATTATTTACACATCCAAAATTTAAAAGAACAACAAATTAGCGTAAAAATATTTAGCAGCATGGGTACCTTCGACGTGGGCGCCTTCGACGCGGAACAACAAATTAGACATAGAACAAAAAATTCGACACGGGCCCAATCGGCGCAGAACAACAAATTCGGCACGGAACAATGCGCGAGCGCCTTGGCGCAGAACAATAAATTCGACGCAGAACAACACGCGAGCGCCTTCAGCGCGAAACAACACACGAGCGCATTCAGCACGGAACAACAAATTCGACGAGGAACAACAAATTAGGCATAGTTCAAAAAATTCGACACTAGCCGCATCGACACGAAACAACGCACGAGCGCCTTCTGCGCGGAACAACAAATTCGGCGCGGAACAACGCGTGAGCGCCTTAGGTGCGGAATAACAAATTCGGCGTGGAACAAAAAATTCGGCGTCGAACGAAAAATTTGGAACGGGCGCCTTCGGCGCATAACAACAAATTCGGCGTGGAACAGAAAATTAGAGTAAAAAAATTTAGTGGGGCGCCTTTGACGCGGAACAACAAACCTCGGGGGGTTTTTGGTGATGGTAGTAACTTAAAATTTTTTACGCTAATGTGTTGTTCTGTTAAATTTTTATACGCTAAATTATTTTACGCTAAATTGTTTTAAGCTAAATTTTTTACTTTGTTTAATTTAGTGGATCATGCTTCTCCACAATCTTTCCCAAGACACTTTTAATTTCAAAGTTTAGGTTCCCAAGACACTTTACCCACCAAAATTCAATCTCCGCAACCTTTTCTAAAACACTTTTAATTTCAATGTTTAGGTTTCCAAGACACTTTTCTACCCAAAATTTAATCACCACAATCTTTCCCAAGACACTTCTAATTTCAAAGTTTTGATTTCCTAGACACTTTTCCCACCAAAATTTAAGTTTACAGACTAAAATTTTCACAAAATCCAATCTCAACCATTGATTTCCCAAGATCAAATCATAGCCACTCTTTATCTTGTCCTATTCAGCCCTAGAATTCAAAAAACATTGTCAAATGTATAATAGATATCATTTTGCTAACCGGCTTTGATGCAGTGGGATTATCACATCTAAGCAGGGGGATAAAGTTATTTATTCATGTCAATATTCATTCAGTTTACATTATTTTTCATTTGGGTGTCATCATCAAAAAGGTAGAAGAGTGATGGGAAATTGAATCATATCCCTAAGTGGTCTTGATGATGAGCACACCAAATAATGTTAGTGTATTAACTACACTACAAGTGTGCAGGTTAAACGACAAATAGTGACTTTACGCATACTCTGAATAAACTCAACCACACTCAAGACAAAGAATAATTTGCTAGTTCTACTTCAAGCACAAGATGAAGTCTGTGCACAAGCTGAAACGAAGAAGGAACTCAAATTTAGGAGAAGCAAGCTTTCACCAGATCAGCTTTCCGAAGGTTTTGTCTTAAATGTAGTGTGTGAGTTCTTAGGATAATGTTAAAGCCAAAGTAAATATAACACACACACATAATTGTTTTAGAAAATAAATGTTTTAAATGTTTTAAACTCTTGAGAGAAATTGCTAGCTTTTTCATATCCTAGTAGTCAATCTCCATTACACCCAGGAGTTGACTCCACTCTTTGCTAGCCAAGTTTCAGAAGAAATTGCTCTGGGAGTTGACTACCAAAGGAGGGAGTCGACTACCAGCTGGAAGCAAATTTTCAATGAAACACTCTGGGAGTCGACTACCACTCCTAGGGAGTCGATTACCAGCTGGCAAATTTCAACGATTTGATTTGCTGATTTTATTCTTCTATCCTTGATTTTTGGGACTAAAGTCAAACTTCATTTGAAATTTGAATTCTCTCTTATCACTATAAATAGAGGACTCTATGAGATCTTTTAATAAGAAAAATATTATCATCAAATTGGAAAATCTCTCTTGTGCTAAAATTCTCAGATCTCGTATTCATTCTGCTCTCATTATTTTTAGCCAAAGTTTGTTTTAATTTCTGATCTCCTAGTTGTTTTCATAGCTATTATCTTTTTGAGATCATATTCTATTTGGCTATTAAAATCGTTTTTCAAAATACGTATTCTTCATTTTTATCTATTGAAAGGATTTTTGAAAACAAACGATCTAGATCACAAAGAATCATTCTATATCTTTGTGTGATCTAAAAGATCGATTTGAATTCTTTTAGCCACGTAATACACATGTTATATTTTACTTTGGCTATAGACTTCAGGGTGTAAATCCAAACTCCACTATTTTTTGTGGTGAGTTGAAAATCGTTCTTATTTGTGATTTTCCCCTTTGTTGAAAGGGTGTTGGAAATCCTAGACAAGTCAGGTGGTTGGAAATCCTGATCAAGACTAGGTGTTGGGAAATCCTAACGAGTGAAGTTAGGTACTTGTATTGCTAAGGCAATAGTGGAAAATCTCGTATCGGATTGGTCGAGGACTGGACGTACCCAAGTTGTGGGGAAACAGGATAAAAATCTCTGTGTTTGCATTTGCATTCTTCTGCGATTGTTATACTTGTTCTTACACTCTTTACTTGCTAACAGATTATAATTTGTTCATATTATTGGAAGTTATTTTTTTTTGTATTCACTATGTAAAGATCAATAATTGTGTGAAGATATTTGTCTTTGTAATCCTATAATCTTTCAGCAGAGTTTTGCCTAAAACTCTCTGGGAGTCTACTACCATTCATAGGGAGTCGACTACCTGCTGTGTTATTTCTATAATCAACTTTATTTATAAGATTGACATGTTGATTAAGAACCAAGCGTAGATCACTCTACTTGGTTTCTTAGGCAAAATTAGAAGGTTTATAATTGGCTAACCAACAAACGAAAAAGATTTACTATTTGCACAACACTATTCAATCCCCCATCTAGTGTTGTTTTCCATCCACATGATCCAACAGATATCAAATGAAATTTCTCTGCTTGCTGTCATTATTGGTATGCCTTGTTTGCTTGCTGTTGTTTGTTCTGTTCTCTATGTCTTTGTATGTGTATGCCCCCAACATTCGGCATGAACACTTAGGGTCGAGGAGAGGCGGAATGGTGTAGAGTTGGTGGACGAAGCTCCTAGGAGGATCGCCTTTGTAGGTCGTCATTGAAGTCTTTACGAGGGGTGTTCGGGGCGTAGCTCGCACGCACCCGGGGGCTGAGCTGCCTATGATCTTTGAGAGGGCAGGTATTGGGCAGTCGCCTACCCCGCATCCTCGCTCCGGTTTGGGTAGTGATCTGTCCCGGAGATCTTTGAGAGGAGAGGTGCAGATGGGTCATAACCGACTCTGCATCCTCTGTAAGCGGGCGAGTATTGGACCTTCGTTGACCCCGCATCTTCGGGCGGGTGTAGGGCCAAAGCTAGACCCGCGTTTTCGGGCGGGTGTAGGACCGAAGCCAGACACGCGTCTTCAGGCAGGTGTAGGGCCGAAGCCAGAACTGCATGGAGCCTTTCAGGGGCCGAGTTGCCCTAGATATTTGCTCGCTGGTCTAGATGGGCCATAGCCGACCCCGCGTCTTTGCTCGTGGGTCTAGGTGCGCCGTAGGTGACCCTGCGTCTTTGCTCGCGGGTCTAGCTGGACCGTAGCCGACCCTGCGTCTTTGCTCGCAGGTTTAGGTGGGCCATAGCTGACCCCGCGTCTTTACCCCTGGGTCTAGGTGGCCCGAAGCCAACCCCGTGTTTCGTGCAGGCATAGGGTCGGAGCCAACCACACGTGTTTGCTCCAGTTTGGGTGGTTAGCTACCCCGAAGATCTTCGAGATGGCATGTACAGATGGGCCATATCCTAACCTGCATCCTCCGTTAGGTCATTTCATGAGAACATGGGCTCTCGAACGTTTTGTCGACCTTCACGATGTCGCTCTTAATTTTGGAGAAGTGGTGAAATTTAGATTCCAATGACTCATTGAGTTTACAAACACAGAAAAATTTATTAAAAATATCTATTGAATGTACACGCAAACACATTTATTGAAAGTATTTGAGCAAATGCTCGGTGTTCCAGCGATGGGCTAGCTTCTCGCCCTCCATGGTCGCCAAAATGTAGGTCGTCGGGTTGCACGATGTCTGTTATAGTGTAAGAGCCTTTCCATTTGGCAGAGAGATTTCATTGCCGATCGATCTCTGGTTTGAAGGTCGCATTTCTCAGGACGAGGTCGCCAACTCTGAAGCTCTGCTTCCTTACGCAGGAATTGTAGTACCTCGCCATCCTTTGGCTGTACTTGATTAGATTTGTTAGTGTGCGATCCCTTACCTCGTCGACGAGCTCGATGTTGATGTTGAGGACTTCTTCATTTGCTTCATTGAATACTGGAGCCGGTGGGATTCCTCGTCGATCTCCACTGGGACGACAGCCTCCTCCTCATATGCTAATATGAAGGGGCTCTCGCCGATCGATGAGCAAAGTCCTTCCGACTGTTAAGGAGGTCTATCGACAGGGCTTGCTCAGACTTCTTGTGCTTGTTGGAGCCGATGTACCAGCTTCGTAAGAGCTTCTGGCTTCCCCGCACCTGTCCCACTCCACGCGAAGTTTGGAATTTCATCATTTGATGCAGCACCGAGGGGAGAGCTTTGACCGCGGTCATGTAAGGTCGCCTAATGATGCCGCTGTATGCTGATGCGATGTCGATGACGACGAACTGCATCATTCCAGTGACGATCTTCAGCCTCTCCCCCGGGTGACAGGTAGCATGATCACCCGACAATTGTCACCGAATGGCCAGTGAAGCCGACGATCAGGCCCATGCATGGCTTCAGCTCTGCCTCGTTCAGTCCCATCTTATATGTCTTAGACAAGAAGAGGATGTTGCACGAGTTGCATGTATCGACCAGTAGTCTGCTCACGATAGCTGGTCATATGAGAGCTTCGATGACGATGGCATCCTCATGTGGCAACTCGATCGCCTCCAGATTATCATCAGAGAAGGAGATGGGGGATGAGCTAACCTTCTTCGCTTTGCCCCTGTGTCAGCGTTCACCGTCATAACCTGTCGAGCATATGTCTTTCTTGCCGATGCCAATGTACCGCCCTGGGACAGTTTGCCACAAATTACATCCACCCACGTGATCGACTCGGGCCCTTGGTAGGCGACTTGCCCAATTAAGTGGGTCGGTGGGTTAGGCCCTACGGTCGCCCTTCCCTCGTGGCCTGGTCTCTCCTGGTCGACGAACCTCCGGAGATGCCCATCTTGGATCAGCTACTCTATGTCCTTCTTTAGGGTGTAATAGTTGTCGGCATCATGGTTGTTGTCTCGGTGATAACTTCCATGCATTCCTTCTGGTGGGCCTTGTCCTCATCTCGGGGGGGCACGTCTTTGAGAAGCACACCTGTCATGGCCACCGCCATCACTTCGGCCAGGGGGGTGTTGAGTCTCATATAGTGCACCATCTCTTGTGCTTTTTCTGGCCCGCCTCTCGAAGCAGGGTTCCTGAGGACGAGGAACCCCCTCAGAGGTCCGAGGTGATCTTGCACTCGAGGGCCTCTCTGGTTGCGCCCTCGGGGGCGGTCTTGGTCATGCCCTCGGGGGCGTTCATCCCATCTCGGTCACTCACTGGGCCTAGCTTCAACATGGGTGGCTTTGACTGGTGAGGCCCCCTTTACTGTCACCAAGGCTTCCATGCTTAGCATGAACTTCTCCGCCCAGGCGAAGAGGGCGTGAAGGTTGGTAGGCAGATCACGAAGCAGTGACTTGTGTAGACTCCTATTCGTCAGCCCCTTTTTGAAGGCCTCCATGACGAGCTCGTCTCCGTAGCTCGTCACGTTGAGTTGTTCTTCGTTGAAGCGCTACAAGAAGTTGTGGATGGTCTCCTCTCCTTCTGGACCAATGTGAACAGATAGTCTGATGCCTTCTTCCTTCTCTGCCCCTCCAGGAATCGATGACAGAACTTTTAAGAAAGGTCGCTGAACGAATCAACGGATCGATCGGGGTAGGCTGTTGTACCACTCCACCGCCGCCTTCTTCAAGGTTGTCCAGAAAGCTCGGCAAAGGAGGGCGTCACCCGCCCCATGGATCTCCATCACTGTCTGGTATCACTGCACGTGCTCTAGGGGATCGCTTGAACCATCATACAGTTCAATCTGAGGTAGCTTGAACCTCTGGGATACCTGGTTGAGATCACCATTCCGGTCAGTGGATTGGCTTCTTTGGGATAGGGGGAGGCGTTGGTGACCTTCAAGAAATGTGCTTGTCACCTCGATGCTCGTGTCACTGTTTGGAATCACCGGATGAGCCACCTCGACGCTCAGAGGCATTCCTTCCTCTCTCCCAGGGGTCGGGCTGCAGCCGTTGCTCCTTAGCCGCCGGTCATCATGCCTAGTAGAATGGTGATCTGGTCAAGGGGAGCTCTTGCTACAGTGGGCACGCCTTCTCGTCTCGGGCTTGGCGATCTCCCGCGGTGATAGCTTTCAGTAAGATGGTCCAGCATGGGGTTCCCCCGCACTATCAATGCCAATGCCACGGGGACTCCTCGGCTCCCCCTTGAAGCCTCTCCCTCTCAGCATCAAGGAATCGACGATGTCGAATGGCCGCTTCTTCACCCAGTCGCCTCTGATGAGCGGCCTCCTCCTCCTTATAGAACTCCCTCGCAGAGCGGCCACTTCTGCCTCTTCGAATTGCCTTTTCTGCACCTTCCGCTATTCGTTAAGTTGGAGGAGGAGGTCTCTCTTCACATTGTGGGGTCTAGAGGAACCTTCGGCTCGGGGTGGTCTTGCTTGCCTGGCAAAAGTCCATTCCTCCATCATTTTAGTAAAGTTTTGGAAACTCCTGTAGACACCGAGGGCCGCATCCTGAATAACAGTGGCTGATCCCTCAAGGGATAGATCCATCGGATGAGTTCTTCTAGGAGAGCGGTTATCCTCGACCATCGGCTACTTGCCACGATGATCGCTGCGGTGACTCCGTGCAGTGTCTAACATGAGTGTAACCCTTGTTCCCACAGACGGTACCAATTGTTGCGGGTCAAGTCTGCCAATAATGAAATTTGTAAGTTTGGAGAACCACAGGTATAATGGTTACAAGTTAGGGGTTGATGGCATGGCTAGAATGCCTTGGAACACTCTCCGGAGGCGAAGAATCCAATGTCGCATGTTGATCGCCGAAGGTCGTCTTCTCCTGGTAGCTGAGGCGAGCTTCCTGCAGAATAGTAACTCATTAGAAAGGCGGGGCTGGCTGTCAACCCGTAGCCTCTCTGATCTAGTCAGTGGATGACTTGTAATAAGTGAGTCAGATACGCTTGGCGATCTTAAGATAGATCGACGAAGCGTGGCGAGCTTATAAGGAAGGCACCCGACCTTGAGTATTGGAAAAGAGTTAGATATTTTAACTGACCAACCCCCTCCTTGGTGGCTAGAGGGGGTATTTATCAGGCTGAGAGTCAGTTTCTCACCGTCAATCAGTTGTCAAAACAGCTTAACTGGAACACAAGTGGAGAAGTGATAGGCCGGCAAGGGTGTGTCAGAGATATTTACACATTAATGGGTGTCAGGCGGTGTCAGACGCATTAATAAGATGCGATGTGCGGCCATCAGTTCTTGCCCTTAACCTCTGGCATTAATGGGGGGCAGGTGGCCCTACATCACCCTGTCAGAGATATTTGTGTTAGCCGCCCTTGGCTAGGGCTAAGCTCGACGACCGAGCTGGGTGTCTTCAGACCATCCGACCGCGCTTCCCTGGTGGAGAGTAGGCGAGCGTCTTTTGTTGACCCTGCTGGTGAGCTTGACTTTCTGTGAGTCGAGCTTGCCGCTTGGTGATGCGAGCTTCCCAGTATCGCAGTGACCTTCTGCTTAGGCTTCAAAATGAATGTGCCTTTATTATCTGGGTCGGCCTTAAGGCCGTAACAGCCATCTTCAACTGAAAAATAAGGGAAGACTAACTTAGGCTATAAAAATCATATCAAGTGTTATAAGTGGGCTTTTGTAGGCCCATTAATGTATTGGGTATCCACTCATTATGTAACCCTACTTCTATAAATACAGGGCTACAGGTTCCATAGCCGCCAAGCTTACAACACGTTATCAGCATGCTCGAAGATAAGCCGAACTTCTGCCGACGGACGACGCGATGCGAACGGGCTTCCTTCTCCGAACGTCGCTAGATCAGGTGGGTATGATCTAGAGGTAATTTTTATTCCATATATCTAAAATTTTATGTGCATATGATTAAATCCGAATGCTTGGATCGATGTTTTGATTAGTAGATCGGGTTTTTACCTTATATTTGCATGCTAAATCAACCCTTTAATGAAAAATCGACGTTTTTATCAATAAAAATCAACTTTTTACGATGAAAAATGCTGTTTTGAAGACTAAAAATAGATTTTTTTAAATAAAAATCATGATTTTATCATCTTCTTCCCCAAAAATCTTCAAACCCTAGAGGGATTTCTTCATCGCCACGCGGCCAGAAGCCGCGCACGCGAAAAAACCCCCTCTCGATCTCTCGCGCCGCTGCCGCCGCCTGCAATGGCAGCCGCTGCCGTCGCCCGGAGCGGCAGCCCTCGCCCCTGCCCACAGCGGCGGACGAGGCCGCCGTCAGCATCGAACCCCGCCGCCTGCAGCGGCGAACAACGAGGCCGCTGCCTGCAGCGGCGGCCCCTGCCGCCGGCAGCGGCAGACGGTTTCGCCGCGTGTCGCGGCGGCCCCCGCCGTCACCTGCCGTCTGCAGCGACGGACGGTTCCGCCGCCTGCAGTGACGGCCCCTGATCCTGTAGCCTGCAGCGACAGACGCCGATGCCATACCTCCAGAAGCGGTGGTGGCGACGACCCCCCCCCCCCCCCCCCCCCCGTGCGCGCGCGTCCAAAACCCTAGCCGCCAGAAGTGGCAACCCACGCGACAGAAACCCTAACCAGTTGCACGGGATCGAACGTCAGATCGACTCCAAAAACCCTAACTAGGGTTGGTCCACAAAAATCTTTTTCCAAATTATTCTTCAGATTTAATTAAGATTTTTCTTCATTAAATTCTGGATTATTACACGCTTTTTAATTCATCGCATTTTTGGATTATCTGATTATTATACGTTTAATAATTAGGAAGATCATGTGACCGCTCTGCCGTTAGTTAACTAACCTAACGGTGTATGACGTTTCCTAGTGGTTCAATAATTATTAAACGAAAAATTTTCATTTCTATTATAAAATGCATGTGATGATTAATTGCATGTGGTGATTAATTGCATGTGATGATTAATTGTCTGCAATGAAATAAAATGCATGCTACGTTTTTCTGCGATGTATGTTTATATTTGTTGTGGTTTTGGATCGGCTAGCTATCACCATTATTTTCCTCGCATTTTTTTACTTTCTGAGAGAAATTATAGTGAGGATATAATTGTATAAATTCCAAGACCGGCTCACGTTCCACGAAGATGAAGATCTATTCCAGAAGAATAGGGGCCCCATGGGGGTTCCCTAGTTGTATTTTTTATTGGACTGTATGGACTTTATTTAAAATGGTGATTAGCTGATCCACACAACAAATATCTGTGTTTGAAATGCATAATTACTTGTTTTACTTTAAAATATCTAATTATTGCTCATCTTTAACATGCTAGAGATAATGGCCAAAATTGCGAGCGTCGACTTTGACGTATTGGATACTACAGGCAAAAATTATCTGAGCTGGCAGTTGGATATAAAATTCCACATGCGCTCACAGGAGCTGAGTCATGACATTGCTGCAGGCGATACGGTTTCTGAAATAGATAAGGCGAAAGAAATTATCTATATCAGACGCCATATCGATCGGACCCTGAAAGCCGAGTACCTCACTGTGGAAGACTCTTATGAGTTATGGACCGCCCTCGAGGATAGATACAAACATCAAAGAGATGTTATCCTTCCCCGAGCACGATATGAATGGGAGAACCTCCGTCTCCAGGACTTTAAGTCCATCGTTGAGTACAACTCAGCTACAACTCGGCACTCTTCAGTATCACCTCACGCCTGAAGTTATGTGGTGAGAAAGTGACGGAGGAGCGTATGTTAGAGAAGACGTATACATCCTTCCACGAGAAGGATGTTATACTTATGCAGCAGTATCGTGAACGAAAGTTCACGAAATACTCGGAGCTTCTCTCATGCCTTCTAATGGTAGAACACAATTGAGACCTCCTTCTGGCTACCCATAACTCACGCCCTACTGGTACTGCTCCTACGCCTGAAGCGCACCACATCTCCTCCCAGAAGAAGAGGACCAACTTCAACGGCAAACCCCAGAAGGGCAAGGCAATGAAGAAGCAGGCTAGAGGACCCCCTCCAAGAACCAACAATGAGGAAAAGAAGAAAAATGTGTGGAAGAGAAAAGACAACGGCCAGACATCTGCACCCAGAAAAGACTGGGAATATAAATGCCACCGGTGTGGCATGACTGGACACTGGTTCAGGAATTGTCGGACTCCACGCCACCTACAGGACTTGTATAAAGCTAGCCAGAAGCCAGTCGAGACAAACCTGGTGGAACATGAAGACCTGGCACCAATCAGGTTCATCGCTGAGGACTTCTCAAACGATGACCTGCTCGTCTGAAGCCTTATCTACTTTCTGATATGCATTGTAATTTGAAAGAATTTACTCTCTAGTTGTTTGATTCCTAGCATGTTGGATGATTTTTCGGACGTTGAATGATATTTAGTTATCTTTTGTGCCTTATACTGCTATGTTTTTTCTCTCTCTTAATTTAGATGGATTATAAATGTCTAGTGGACAGTGCCTCTACACACACGATCCTCCAAAATATTTGCTTTTTTCAAAGCATACATAAATACGATGGAACCGTGAATACAATTTCCGGTCCGTCAGGAATTATTGAAGGATCAGGGGAAGCACATTTTAAGTCCCCAACAAAACACAACTACTAATAAAAGATGCTCTTTTCTC
Organism: Scilla litardierei; assembly: GCA_030789695.1. Taxonomy (NCBI): domain Eukaryota; kingdom Viridiplantae; phylum Streptophyta; class Magnoliopsida; order Asparagales; family Asparagaceae; genus Scilla; species Scilla litardierei. The sequence continues at coordinate 66,080,626 of CM061140.1, forward strand.
CCCTAGCTCTCACAGAAATCTGTTAAGTTTTAAAGATATCCGTTTAAATGGATACCACCTAGAGACGGTGAACAAACAAAACAGAGAATTCTTGTATATAACGACTCATAAAAATGATGATAAAATAATCGTCGAGCATTTTGAGGGACTCCCGTCGGGTCTCTACCATACAAAGATACGAGCAATGGAAGCCAACACACTTGAGCACCAGAAGTGCAATAATCAACCAGAATTCCAACTCTAGCCCAACAGACGCGAACATCCTGGAATGGAAATGATGCGTCGCATCATATCCCAATCCTGTGGAATTAACTTGAAAAGCCTGAAGCTACTTCGAAAGGGGCATTTTCTTATCCCCTTGTCACAAAGGAAATTGATTACGAGACCATCTCCACTTAAAGTGGACTCAGAGTCTCCTAGATTCCTAGAAAGAATACATGGAGACATTTACGGGCCTATTCACCCTGCAAGTGGCCCATTTCGGTTCTAATGGTACTGATAGATGCATCTTTCAAATGGTCGTATGTGTGCCTCCTGTCTGCCCGCAACGTAGCCTTTGCAAAACTACTAACACAAATCATTAAGCTGCGGGCACATTTCCCAGACAACCAGATCAAGAAATTGCGTCTGGATAACGTTGGGGAATTCACATCACAAGTCTTCCTAAACTACTACTAAGCAACGCATTGAAGTTGAACATCATGTAGCTCATGTTCACACCCAGAACGGGTTAGCTGAATCTCTTATAAAGAGACTACAATGGATTGCTCGTCCATTGTTGATGCAATTCTAGTTACCGGTGAATGCATGGAGACATGCCATCTTGCATGATGCATCATTAATAAGATTACGACCGTCAGGAAGTCAATCTTATTCTCTAATGCAACTTGCAGATGGGACTCTACCGGATATCTCTCACCTGAGGATATTCGGATGCGCTGTCTATGTCTCCATAGCACCACCGCAGAGAACCAAGATGGGTCCTTACCGACAACTGGGTATCTATATAGGATTCAACTCACCATCGATCATTAGATACATGGAACCCCTAACGGGGACGCCTTTAAGGCACGTCTAGTAGACTGTAAGTTTGACGAAAGTACCTTTCCCAAACTAGGCATTAACACAGAGAAGCCAGCAGCTTCATAGACCATTTCATAGGATACCAAAACTTTATCCCACTTTGATCCGCGTACAAACTAATGTGAAGATGAGATCCTGAAGATCCTCCAAATACATAATACAGCTCAACCGGACATATTTACTGACAACCAGAAGATTTTCAGATCACACGTCCTTGCTGCAAACATGCCAGCTAGGATTGACATACCCAAAGATGGATGCAATCCACCTGCAGCAGAAGCGGCTGTACCTCAAAAAAAGAGGGGACGACCCCCAGGCTCCAAAGATAAAACCCTTCGAAAGAGGAAAAATCATGGAGTAATAATAACGATACCACCACAGGATGCTGAACTCGGCCCAGATACCTCTCCCCTCGTAAAAATCCCTGAAGAGGAAAATATAAGAGAAATATCATTAAACTATGTACGTATTGGGGAGGTACTGGACAGAAAAAGCACAATCATCGATGATAAATCCGCGCTCATTATTGTCAATCACGTCACTGAATACGACGATGAGACCGATCCACACTCTCTAGCAGAATGTAAACACAGAGAGGATTGGCCAAAGTGGAACAAGGCAATAGGAGTAGAGCTGGACTCACTCTCGAAGCGCATAGTTTTTGGACCTGTAGTCTTAACACCAACGGGTGTTAAACCTATATGATACAAATGGGTATTCGTAGAAAAAAGAAACGAAAATAGTGAGATCGTACGCTACAAAACGCGTCTTGTTGCACAAGGCTTTTCCCAACGACCAGGAATAGACTATGATGATACATATTCCCCGGTCATGGATGCGATCACTTTCCGTTTCATTATTGGCCTAACTACTAAGGAAGGCCTGGGTATGCAGATCGTGGACGTTATGACTGCATACCTATATGAAAATATAGATAAGGATATCTATATGAGACTCCCAAACGAATATAATCTACCGACGAAAATGACAGAAAGACCTCGGGACGTCTATTCTGTCAAACTCCAAAGATCACTGTATGGTCTAAAACAGTCGGGGAGAATGTGGTATAACAGACTCAGTGAATTCCTAGTGCAACAAGGATTCACAACTAATGAAGTCTGCCCTTGCATCTTTATAAGAGCAAAGGGAACAGGATTTGTAATTATTGTCGTCTACGTAGACGACTTAAACCTCATCGGATCTCCTGAAGAGATAACTGAGATATCCAAGAGCCTCACACAGACTTTTGAGATGAAAGACCTTGGCAAAACGAAGTTCTGCCTAGGCTTACAAATCGAACACCTAAGCGGAGGAATCCTGTTACACCAATCCACATACACAAAGAAGTTATTGAAAAACTTCCTTATGGACAAATGTCATCCGCTTAGTACACCAATGGTTGTTAGATCATTGGATATTAATACAGACCCCTTTCGGCCACTAGAAGAGGGAGAGAAAGCACTGGGTCCCGAAGTACCCTACCTGAGTGCAATTGGAGCACTCCTATACCCGGCAAATTGCACGCGTCCCGATATAGCGTTTGCAGTTATCCTACTAGCTAGATACAGTTCAGGGCCCTCAAAGCGCCACTGGAACAGAGTGAAACACCTTCTGCGCTACCTCCAAGGGTCAGTCGACCTGGGACTATACTTCAAGAAAGGCGTATCCTTCAACTTAGTTGGTTATGCGGATGCATGATACAGGTCTGACCTGCACACCGCAAAGTCCCAGACTGGCTTCGTATTCACCTACGGTGAAACAGCCATCTCATGGAGATCTGTGAAGCAGACTTCGACAGCAACCTTATCCAACCACTCCGAGCTCATTGCGATCCACGAAACTAGTAGAGAATGCTTTTGGCTTCGTTCTGTCATCCACCACATCCTTGTGACTACCAGCCTGAAAACGGGAGATCTTGGACCAACCACCATATACGAAGAAAATGTTGCATGCATAGCTCAACTACGAGGTGGCTATATCAAAGGTGACAGAACGAAGCACATTTTTCCCAAGCTCTTCTGGACGCATGAACAACAAGTAGACAACCAGATCGACATTCAGCAGATCCAGTCCTGCAACAACCTGGCAGGTCTATTTACTAAATCTTTACCTCGATGTACCTTTAGAAAACTTGTATTATGAATTGGGATGAGACAGTTGAAAGATCTATAAGCCTGAAGCTTGTCTGCAACATGGGGAGTTAATGTTGCGTTGTACTCTTTTTCCCTTAGCTATTGGTTTTTCCCACTGGGTTTTCCATAGCCAAAGGTTTTAACGAGGCAACCACATCAACTCTGGATCCAGAGGTATCCACCTCTGATGATAGCCATCGATCAGGGGAAGTTATAGAGAGTTGTACTCTTTTCCCTTAGCCACTGGTTTTTTCCACTCGCTTTTCCATATCAAAGGTTTTAACGAGGCAAGTACTCTTAACTTAGGATCCAGAAGTATCCATACCGCCATGGTCAAATAAGCTCCATAAACCCTGAAGCACTCATGTATGGCTTACACCAATGGATGGATAAGGGAAATTGTTATAAACGGGCTTTTGTAGGCCCATTAATGTATTGGGTATCCACCCATTATGTAACACTACTTCTATAAATACAGGGCTACGGGTTCCGTAGCCGCCAAGTTTACAACATCATGTAATAAAAAGATTCAGATCATACAGAAAATGTAGAAAATAGCCCGGAGATCAGAAATATCTGTAAAAAATGTCTATAGAACCGGGAGATCGCCATCTTCAACGAAAAAAAATAATACATGAAGACAAAATTAGGCCAAAAAATCATATCATTTAATAAAAAGAAACATATCTTCCAGATAATGTAGAAAAATAGCCCCGAGTTCAGAAAAATAATTAAAAATGTCTGTTGGAACCAGGAGATCGCTATCTCCAAAGGAAAAAAGAGAATACAAAATTATGTCAAAAAATCTTATCATTTGATAAAAACATCTGTATCTCCCCGAAAATTTAGAAAATTAACTAGGAGCTTAGAAAAATACGTAAAAATGTCCATTGGAACCAGGAGATCACCATCTTCAACTGAAAAATAAGAGAAGACAAAATTAGCATATAAAAATCATATCATTTAATATAAAGATTCATATCTTACAGAAAATATAGAAAATAGCCCTAGCTTAAAAATATCTGCAAAAAATGTCTGTTGTAACTAGGAGTTTGCCATCTTCAACAAAAAAATAAGAGAAGACATTAGGACATAAAAATCATAGCATTTAATATAAAGATTCATACCTTACAAAAAATGTAGAAAATAGCCCGAATTTCAGAAAAATCCGTAAAATTTTTTGTTGGAACCGGTAAATCGACATTTTCAACTAAAAAATAAGAGAAGACAAAGTTAGGCAATAAAAATCAAATCATTTAATAAAAAGGTACATATGTTCAAGAAAACTGAAGAAAATTGTCTCGAGCTCAAAAAATCCGCAAAAATGTCCGTGGGAATCGGGAGATCGCCATCTTGAATAGAAAAATAAGAGAAGACAAAATAAGGCCAAAACATCATATCATTTAATAAAATGATCCATATCTTTTAGAAAATGTAGAAAATAGCCCAGATCTAAGAAAAATCCGCAAAAAATTTTGTTGGACCCGGAAGATTGCTATCTTTAATTGAAAATTAAGAGAAGACAAAATTAGGCTATAAAAATTTTATCATTTAATATAAATATCCATGACTTATAATATGGAAAATTGCCTAGAGCTAAGAAAAATTCACAAAAAGGTCTGTTGGAACCGGTAAATCGCCATATTCGACAAAAAAAATAAGAGAAGACAAAATTAGGACCAAAAATCATATTATTTATTAAAAAGATCTATCTCTTCAAGAAAATATTGAAAATAGGATCGAGGTCAGAAAAATCCGCAAAAATGTCCGCTAGAACCGATAGATCGGCATCTTCAACTTAAAAAAATAAGAGAATACAAACTTAGGCTTTAAAATCATCATTTAATTAAAAGATACATATCCTAAATTAAATATATAAAATCACACCGAGCTCAGAAATATCCGCAAAAATATCCATTGGAAACTGGAGATCGCCATCTTCAACTTAAAAATAAGAGAAGATAAACGCAGTCTATAAAATCATATCATTTAATAAAAAAATTCATATCTTCCATAAAATATAGAAAATAGCTCTGAGAACAAAAAAATCTGCAAAAATGTCTGTTGCAATAGGGAGATCGACATCTTCAACTGAAAAATAAGATAAGACAAAATTAGGCCAAAATGATATCATTTAATTAAAAGATCCATATTTTGCAGAAACTGTAGAAAATAGACCCGAGCTCAGAAAAATAGACAAAAATGTCTGTTGGAACAAACAAGTAGTCATCTTCAACTGAAAAATAATTGAAGAAAAAATTATGCCAAAGTCATATCATTTAATAAAAGATCCATATCTTCCCGAAAATACAGAAAATAGCCTCGAGCTAAGTAAAATACTCAAAAATATTTGTTTGAACCGGGAGATCACCATCTTAAACGGAAAAAATAAAAGAAAACAAAATTAGGCTATAAAAATCATATCATTTAATATAAACATACATATCTTACATAAATGTAGAAAATAGCTTGTAGCTCAGAAAATACACAAAAATGTCCGTTGGAAGTTCACCATCTTCATCTGAAAAATAAGAAAAGCCAAAATTAGGCAAAAAAATCAAGTGATTTAATAAAAATATCCATATCTTCTAGAAAATATAGAAACTAGCCTTGATGTCAAAAAAATCCGCTAAGATATTCGTTGGAACTGGGAGATCGTCATTATCAACTAAAAAAATAAGATAAGATAAAATTAGGCCAAAAGATCATATCATTTTATAAAATGATCCATATCTTCCATAAAATGTAAAAAATAGCCCCTAAATAAGAAAAATCCGTAAAAATGTCCGTTTGAACCGGAGATGGCCATCAGCAATTGAAAAAAAGAGAAGACAAAATTAGGCTATAAAAATAATATCATTTAATAAAAAGGTCCATATCTTATAGAAAATGTAGAAAATAACCCGTAGTATAGAAAAATCCGATTAAATGTCAGTTGGAACCTAGAGATCACCATCTTCAACTAAAAAAAGAGAAACAAAATTAGGCCAAATAATCATAACATTAATAAAAAGGTCCTTATCTTCCAGAAAATGTAGAAAAGTTGCACAAAGAGAAGAAAAATCAGGAAAAATATCTGTTGAACCTGTAGATCGCCATCGTCAACTAAATAAAATAAGAAAAGACAAACGCATGCTATAAAAATCATATCATTTAATAAAAAGATCCATATCTTTCATAAAATGTAGAAAATAGCACCGAGCTCAAACAAATCTGCAAAAATATTCGTTGGAATCGGGAGATCGCCATCTTGTACTGAATAATAAGAGAAGACAAACTTAGGCCAAAAATCATATAATTTAATAAAAAGATCTATATCTTCCAAAAAATTTAGAAAATAGCCCTGGGGACAAAATAATCTGCAAAAATATCTGTTAGAAAAGGGAGATCAACATCTTCAACAGAAAAAAATAAGAGAAAACAAAATTAGGCCAAAAATTCATATCATTTAATAAAAAGATCCATTACTTACCAAAATGTAGAAAAATAGCACCGATCTAAGAAAAATCCGCAAAAATGTCCGTTGGAATCAGGAGATTGACATCTTCAACTTAAAAAAGAGAAGATAAAATTAGGTACTAAAAATCATATCAATTAATATAAAGATTCATATCATACAGAAAATGTAGAAAATGGCTCCGAGCTTAGAAAAATCCGAAAAAATATCTGTTGGAACCAGGAGATCGTCATCTTCAACTGAAAATTAAGAGAATACAAATTTCGACCAAAAATCATATCATTTAATAAAAACGACCATATCTTCCAGAAAATTTAGGAAATACCCCCGAGGTCAAAAAATCCGAGAAAAAATGTTCGTTGGAACCGGGAGATCGCCATCTTCAACTGAAAAATAAGAGAATACAAACTTAGCCTAAAAATCATATCATTTAATAAAAAAAGTTATATATTCAATGAACTTTTTGAAAATAGTTCGGAACTGAGAAAAATCTGTAAAAAATCCGTTGGCACGGTAGATCGACATCTTCAACTGAAAAATAAGAGAATACAAAATTAGGCTTAAAAATCATATCATTTAATATAAAGATCCATTCCTTACAGAAAATTTAGAAAATATCCTGGAGATCTGAAAAATCCCTTAAAATGTCCGTTGGAACTAGGAGATTGCCATCTTCAACGAAAAAAATAAGAGACTACAAAATTAGGCCAAAAAATCATTTAATTTAATAAAAAGATCGACAACTTCCTTAAAATGTATAAAAAGAGCTTAGAACTCTGAAAAATCCACAACGATATACGTTGGATTCAGAAAATCGCCATTTTCAACTGAAAAAAGAAAAGACAAAAATTAGGCTTTAAAAATCATATCAATTAGTTTAAAGATTCATATCTTACAGAAAATGAAGAAAATAGCCTGGAGCTCAGAAAAATCAGCACAAACGTCCATTGCAATCGGGATATCTTCATTTTCAACTGAATAATAAGAAAAGATAAATTTAGGCCAAAAATCATATCATTTAATAAAAATAACTATAACTTTCAAAAAATATAGAAAAATAGTGCTAAGCTCAGAAGAATCGGCACAAATGTCCATTGGAACCGGGAGATTGCCATTTTCAACTAAAAAAATAAGAGAAGACAAAATTAAGCGAAAAAATCATATTATTTAATAAAAAAATCCATATCTTCAATAAAAAGTAGAAAATAGCTTCGAAATCAGAAAAATATCCAAAAATGTCTGTTGGACAGGGAGATCGTCATCTTCAACTGAAAAATAAGAGAAGACAAACTTAGGACAAAATGATATCTTTTAATAAAAAGATCCACCATATCTTCTAGAAAATGCAGAAAATAGCTCCAAGCTAAGTAAAATCCGCAAAAATATCCGTTGGAACAGATAGATCATCATCTTCAACTGAAAAATAGGGGAAAGACAAAAGTATGCCAAAAATCATATCATTTTATAAAAAGATGCACATATTCCAGAAAATACAGAAAATAGATGTTTGCTAAGTAAAATCCGTAAAAATATCCGTTTGAACCGGGAGATCACTATCTGCAATTGAAAAACAAGAGAATACAAAATTAGGCTAAAAAATTCATATCATTGATTATAGAGATTCATATCTTATAGAAAATGTAGAAAATAGCTTGGAGTTCAAAAAAATCCACAAAAACAACTATTGGAACCGGAAGATCGCCATCTTCGTCTAAAATATAAGAGAAGACCAAATTAGGCCAAAAAATCAAATGATTTAATAAAAAGATCCATATCTTTCAGAAAATAGCCTCGAGGTCAAAAATCTGCAAAATATCCGTTGGAATTCGGAGATCGCCATCTTCAGCTAAAAAATAAGAGAATACAAAATTAGACCAAAAAATCATATAATTTAACTAAATAATCCATTTCTTCCATAAAATGTAGAAAAATATCTCCGAGCTCAGAAAAATCAGCAAAAATTTCCGTATCAACTAAAGGAGAGAAGACAAAATTAGGGCTATAAAAATCATTTCATTTAATAAAAAGGTCCATATCTTACAAAAATGAAGAAAATAGCCCGGAGCTCAGAAAAATCCTCTTAAATGTCTGTTGGAACCGAGATCACCATCTTCAACTAAACATAGAAGACAAAATTATGCCAAAAAATAACAACATTTAATAAAAAGGTCCATATCTTCCAGAAAATGTGGGGAAAATTGCCCAAAACTAAGAAAAATCAGGAAAAGTGTCCGTTGGAATCGGTAGATTGCCATCTTCAACTAAAAGAATAAGAGAAGACAAACGTATGGTATAAAAATCATATCATTTAATAAAAAGAAACATATATTCCATAAAATGTAGAAAATAACACTGAGCTCAGAAAAATCAGCAAAAATATCTATTGTAACCAGAAGATTGCCATCTTCAACTAAAAAATAAGAGAAGACAAAATTAAGCCAAAAATCATATCATTTAATAAGAAGATCAATATCTTTCAAAATATTTAGAAAATATCTGAGATGTCATATAAATCAGCAAAAATGTTCGTTAGAATCGGTAGGTCGCCATCTTATACTGAAAAATAAGAGAAGAAAAATTAGGCCAAAAATTCATATCATTTATAAAAAAGATTCATATCTTCCAGAAAAAGTAAAAAATGCCCCGAGCTAAGAAAAATCTTCAAAAATGGTCCATTGCAACCGGCAGATTGCCATATTCAAATAAAAAATATGAGAAGACAAAATTAGGCAACAAAAATCTTGTTATTTAATAAAGAGATCCATATCTTTAATAAAATATAGAAAATCGCCTAAAGCTCAGAAAAATCCGAAAAAATACGAACTGCGATATTGCCATCTTCAAATGAAAAATATGAGAAGACAAAATTAGGCTATACAAATCACATCATTTAATATAAAGAATCTTATTTTCCAAAAAGTGTACAAACTAACCCCAAGCTCAGAAAAATCTGCAAAAATTTCCTTGGAACCAGAAGATCCCTGTCTTCAACTGAAAAATCAGAGAAGACAAATTTAGGCCAAGATATCATTTCATTTAATAAAATGATACATATCTTCCGAAAAAAGTGGAAAACAGTTCGAAATTCAAAAAATCCACCAAAATGTTCGTTGGAACCGGGAGATCGCCATCTTCAACTGGAATATAAGAGAAGACAAAATTAGGCCAAAATAAAATCATTTAATAAAAAGATCCCTATCGTCTAGAAAATTTAGAAAATAGCCCCGATGTCAAAATAATTCGCAAAATATCCGTTGGAATCGGGGAGATCGTCATCTTCAGCTGAAAAATAAGAGAAAACAAAATTTGGCCAAAAAATCATATCATTTAATAAAAAGATCCATAACATCCCGAAAATGTAGAAAAGTAGCCCCGAGCTCAGAAAAATACATAAAAATGTCCGTTTGACCCGGGAGATTACCATCTTTAGCTGAAAAATAAGAGAAGACAAAATTATGTTATAAAAATCGTATCATTTAATATAAATATCCATATTTTATAGATAATGTAGAAAATATCCTGGAGCTAAAAAACATGAACAAATGTAAATTGGAACAGGGAGATCGCCATCTTCAATTGAAAAAGAGAACACAAAATTGAGCCAAAAATCATATCATTTAATTAAAATATCAAAATCATCCAGAAAAGTTAGAAAAATAGTCCCCAACCTAAGAAAAATCCACAAAAATGTCGGTTGGAACGAGTAGATCGTCATCTTCAACTGAAAAAAATAAGAGATGACAAATGTAGGCTATAAAAATCATATCATTTAATAAAAAATACTTATCTTTCATAAAATATAGACAGTAGCACCGAACTCATAAAAATCTGCAAAAATATCCGTTGGAACCGGGAGATCGTATTCTTCAGCTGAAAAATAAGAAAAGACAAACTTAGGCCAAAAATCATTTCGTTTAATAAAAGATATATATAATCCAGGAAATTTAGAAAATATCCCCGAGGTCAGAATATACACAAAAATGTCTGTCGGAACCTGGAGATCGCCATCTTCAACTTTAAAATAAGGGAAGAGAAATTTAGACCATAAAGTTCATATCATTTAATAAAAGGTCCAAATCTTCCAGAATTTGTAGAAAATAGACTGGAGTCAGAAAAATCCGCAAAAATTTCCATTGGAACCGTTGAGATCGCCATCTTCAATTGAAAAAAATAAGAGAATACAAAATATAGGCTATAAAATCATTTCATTTAATAAAAAGTCCTATACATTTCCATAAAATGTTGAAAATAGCATCGAGCTCAGAAAATTCTGCAAAACATTACGTTGGAACCGAGAGATTGCTATCTATCTTCAATTGAAAGATAAGAGAAGACAAAATTAGGCTATAAAAAATCATATCATTTAATATGAAGATTCATATCTTACAGAAAATATAGAAACTATTCTTGAGCTCAGAAAAATCCGTAAAAAATGTTCGTTGAAACTAGGAGATCGTCATCTTCATTTGAAAAAAATGGAGAAGACAAAATTAGGCCAAAAATCATACCATTTCATAAAAAGATCAATATCTTTCAGAAAATATAGAGAAAT
>CM061140.1:66092349-66137097 GCA_030789695.1 Scilla litardierei
ATGCAAAAATGTTCGTTGAAACCGGAAGATCGCCATCATCACCTGAAAAAAATAAGAGAAGAAAAATTTGGTCAAAAAATCATATCATTTAATAAAAAAGATCCATAACTTCCCAAAAATTTAAAAAATAGCCTCGAGCTACAAAAATCTTATCATTTAATAAAGAGATCCATATCTTTAATAAAATACAGAAAATAGCCTGGAGCTCAGAAAACCACGCAAAAATGTTTGTTGGAATTGAGATATCGCCATCTTCAACTGAAAAATATATGAAGAAAAAATTAGGCTATAAAAATCTTATCATTAAATTTAAAGATTCTTATCTTCTAAACAGTGTACAAAATAACCCCGAGCTTAGAAAAATCCACAAAAATGTGTGTTGGAACCGGGAGATCGCCATCTTCAACGAAAAAAATAAGAGAAGACAAATTTAGGCCAAAATATCATACCATTTAATAAAATGATACATATCTTTCAAAAACGTGGAAAATAGCCAGGAACTCAGAAAAATATGAAAAAAAGTCCGTTGGAATCAGGAGATCGACATCTTCAACTGGAATATAAGATAAGACAAAATTATGCCAAAATATCATATCATTTAATAAAATGAAGCATATCTTCCAAAAAAGTGAAAATAGTCCGAAGCTCAGAAAACATAAGCAAAAATGCTCGTTGGAACCGGGAGATCGCCGTCTTAAACTGAAAATAAGAGAAGACAAAATTAGGCCAAAAAATCATTTCATTTAATAAAAAGATCCCATCTTCAACTGGAAAATAAGAGAAGACAAATTTAGGCTATAAAAATCATATCAATAATAAAAAGGTCCATATCTTTCATAAAATGTAGAAATTAGCACTGAGCTCAGAAAATGACATATAAAAATATTATCAGTTGAAGATGGCGAATCCTAGTTACAACAGACATTTTTATAGATGAAAATGGTGATTTCCCTATTCCAAATTTTTTCTTCTCTTATACTTAGTTGAAAATGGCGATTTCTCGGTTTCAACTAACATTTTTTTACCTAATTTTGTCTTTATGATATGATTTAAAAACGATCCATATCTTTCAGAAAATGTGAAAAATAACCTTAAGCTCAGAAAAATCCGCAAAAATGTCCGTTAGAACAGGGAGATCGCCATTTTTAATCAAATTATAAGAGAAGACAAAATAAGACCAAAAATCATATTATTTAATAAAAAGATCGCCATCATAAATTGAAAAATAAGAGAAGACAAAATTAAGCAACAAAAATAATATCAATTAATATAAAGATCCTTATCTTCTACAAAAATATAAAAAATAGCCCCGAGCTGAGAAAAATAAGCAAAAAATTCCGTTGGAAACGGGGAGATCGCCATCTCTAACTGAAAAATAAGAGAAGATAAAATTAGGCCATAAAAATCATATCATTTACTAAAAAAATCCATATCTTGCAGAAAATTAGAAAATAGACGGGAGCTCAGAAAAATCCGTAAAATGTCCTTGGAATTGGGATATCGCCATCTTCAACTAAAAAATATGAGAAGACAAAATTAGGCTATAAAAATCAAATCATTTAATATGAAGATTCTTATCTTCCGGAAAGTGTACAAAATCACCTCGTGCTCAGAAAAATCCGCAAAAATGTCCGTTGGAAGTAGGAGATCACCATATTTAACTAAAAAATAAGAGAATATAAATTTAGGCCAAAGTATCATATCATTTAATAAAATGATACATGTATTACAAGAAAGTAGAAAATAGCCCGGAACTCAGAAAAATGCGCAAAAATGTCCGTTGGAACCGGGAGATCGCCATCTTCAACTGGAATATAAGAGAAGACAAAATTAGGCCAAAATATCATATTATTTAATAAAATGATTCATATCTTCCAAAAAAAGTGGAAAATAGTCCGGAGCTCAGAAACATCCGCAAAAAGCCCATTGGAACCAGGATATCGCCATCTTAAATTGAAAATTAAAAGAAGATACAATTAGGCCAAAAAATCATTTCATTTAATAAAAAGATCGCCATCTTCAACTGGAAAATAAGAGAAGAGAAATTTACGCTATAAAGATCATATCAATTAATAAAAAGGTCTATATCTTTCATAACACGTAGAAAATAGCACCAAGCTTAGAAAATAATATATATAAATATTATCAGTTGAAGATGGCGATATCCTAGTTACGACGAACATTTTTACAAATGAAGTTGATGATTTCTCCGTTCCGAATTTTTTCTTCTCTTATATTTCAGTTGAAGATGGCGATTGCCCGGATTCAACGGACATTTTTTGCCTAAATTTTTCTTCTCTGATATGATCTAATAAAACGATCCATATCTTTCAGAAAAGGTGAAAAATAGCCCAAAGTTCAGAAAAGTCAGCAAAAATGTCTGTTGGAACCCGGAGATCGACATCTTCAATCAAAATATAAAACAAAACAAAATAAGACCAAAAAATCAGATCATTTAATAAAAAGATCGCCATCATCAACTTGAAAATAAGAGAAGACAAAATTTTAGGCAACAAAAATCATGTCAAGTAATATAAAGATCCTTATCTTTCAGAAAATAAAGAAAACATCCATGAGCAGAGGAAACTACGCAAAAAATTCGGTTGGAAACGAGAGATCGCCATCTCCAACTGAAAAATAAGAGAAGACAAAATTAGTCCATAAAAATCATATCATTTAATATAAAGATCCATATCTTACAGAAAATGTAGAAAATAGCCTGGAGCTCAGAAAATTTTGCAAAAATTTTTGTTGGAACCGCGATATCACCATATTCAACTTAAAAATAACGGAAGACAAACTTAGTTTATAAAAATCATATCATTTAATAAAAAGATACATATCTTCAATAAACTGTAGAAAATAGTTCAGAGTTTTGAAAAACGCATAAAAATGGCTGTTGGAACCGGGGAGATCGACATCTTCAACTGAAAAATCAGAGAAGACAAAATGAGGCTATAAAAATCATATCATTTAATATAAAAATTCAAATTTTATAAATAAAATTAGAAAATAGCCCCGAGGTTAGAATAATATGCAAAATGTCTCTTGGAATCGGCAAATTGCCATCTTCAATTGAAAAATGTGAGAAGACAAAATTAGGTCAAAATTAAGATTATGTAATAAAAAGATGCCTATTTTTAGAAAATTTAGAATATAGCATCATTGTCAGGAATAATCTGCAAAAAGTATCCATTGGAACCGGAAGATCGCCATCTTCAACAGAAAAATAAGAGAGAACTAAATTAGGCCAAAAATTCATATCAATTAATAAAAAGATCCATAAATTACAGAAAATGTAGAAAAATAGTCCCGAATTCAGAAAAATCCGCAAAAAATGTCCTTCGCAACTAGGAGATCACCATCTTTAATTGAAAATTAAGAGAAGACAAAATTAGGCTAAAACATCATATCAATTAATAAAAATAGACATATCTTCAATAAAATGTAAAAATAGCTCCGAGCATAAAAAATCAGCAAAAATGTCAGTTGCAACAGGGATATCGCCATCTTTAACTTAAAAAAATAATAGAAGATAAAATTAGGCCAAAATGATATCATTTAATAAAAAGATCCATACCCTACAGAAAATGCTGAAAATAGCCTCGAGCTCAGAAAAATTGGCAGAAATGTCGGTTGGAACAGAGAGATCACCATCTTAAACTGAAAAAAAATTAGAGAAGACAAAATTATGTCAAAACTCAAATCATTTAAAAAATAACGATATCTTACAGAAAAAACAGAAAATAGCTCCGAGCTAAGCAAAATCTGTAAAAAAATGTTCGTTTGAACCGGGAGATCACCATCTTAAACTGGAAAGTAAGGGTAGACAAAATTAGGCTATAAAAACCATATCATTTAATATAAAGGACTATATATCTTACAGAAAATACAGAAAATAGCCAGCAGCTCAGAAAAATTCGCAAAAATGTCCCTTGGAGCCGGTAGATTGACATCTTCATAAAAAAAATAAGAAAAGACATAATTAGGCCAAAAAATCAATGATTTAATAAAAAAATCCATATCTTCCAGAAAATGTAGAAAATAGCCTCGAGTTCAAAAAAATCCGATAAAATGTCCATTGGAACTGGGAGATCGCCATCATTAACTGAGAAATAAGAGAAGACAAAATTAGGCCAAATATCAAATCATTTAATAAAATGATCCATATATTCCATAAAATGTAGAAAAATAGCCTCGAGCTCAGAAAAAATTAGGCTATAAAAATCATATTATTTAATAAAAAAGTTCCATATCTTATAGAAAATGTAGAAAATAGCCCAGAGCTCAGAAAAATCCGCTCAAATGTCCGTTGGAACCGGGTGATCACCATGTTAACTGAAAAAACGAGAAGGCAAAATATGCCGAATAATCATAACATTTAATAAAAAGGTCCATATCTTCCAGAAAATGTAGAAAAATTGTCCAAAGCTAAGAAAAATCAGCAAAAATGTCTGTTGGTACCAGTAGATTGCCATATTCAACAGTAAAAATAAGAGAAGATGAACGTAGGCTATAAAAATCATATCATTTAATATAAACATCCATATCGTACAGAAAATGTAGAAAATAGCCCGGAGCTCAGAAAAGTCCGTAAAGATGTTCATGGAACCGGGAAATCGCCATTTTCATCTGAAAAATAAGAGAAGACAAAATTAGGCCTAAGAATAATATCATTTAATAAAAATATCTATAAATTACTGAAAATATAGAAAAATGCCCCGAGCTCAGAAAAATCTTCAAAAAAATCCGTTAGAATTGGGAAATCACCATCTTCAAAGGAAAAATATGTGAAGACAAAATTAGGCTACAAAAATCTTATCATTTAATCTAAAAATCCATATCTTACAAAAAATGTTGAAAATAGCCTGGAGCTCAGAAAAATCGGAACAAATGTCCGTTGGAAATGGGAGATTGCAATCTTCAACTGAAAAAAGTGAAGAAAAAAGTAGGTCAAAAGCATATCATGAAAAGATTTATATCTTTCAGAAAATGTAGAAAAATAGCCCCAAGTTAAGAAAAATCAGCAAAAATGTCCGTTGAAATTGGTAGATCGCCATCTTTAACTAAAAATAAGAGAAGACAAACGTAGGACATAAAAATCATATCATTTAAAAAGATCCATATATTTCATAAATTACAGAAAATAGAACCGAGCTCAGAAAAATCTGAAAAAATTTCTGTTTGAACCGAGAGATTGTCATCTTCAACTTAAAAATAATAGAAGACAAAATTATGCTAAAAATCATATCATTTAACAAAATAGATCCTTATCTTCTAGAAAATTTAGAAAATATATACGAGATCAGAATACTCCATAACAATATCCATTGGAACTGGGAGATCCCCGTCTTCAAAAAAAATTAGAAAATACAAATTTAGGCCAAAAATCATACCATTTATTAAAAAGATACATAACTTCACGAAACTGTAGAAAAATTGTCTGGAGCTCAGAAAAATCTGCAAAAATGTCGGTTGAAAGCGGGAGATCGCCATCTTCAACTCAAAAATAAGAGAAGACAAAATTAGGCTATAAAAACCATATCATTTAATAAAAAGAGCCATATCTTTTATAAAATGTAGAAAATAGCCCCGAGCTCAGGAAAATCCGCAAAAATGTCCGTTGAAACCGAGAGATTGCCATCGTCAACTGAAAAATAAGAGAAGATAAATTTAGGCTATAAAATCATATCATTTAATGTAAATATCCATATCTTACAAAAAATGTAGAAAAATAGTCGAGCGCTAAGAAAAATCTGCAAAAATGTCCGTTGGAACCGGGAGATCGAACCTTCATCTAAAAAATTTGAGAAGACTAAATTTGGTCAAAAATCATAGTATTTAATAAAAACATTCAGATCTTCTAGAAAATGTAGAAAATAGCATCTAGGTCAAAAAAATCCACAAAAATCTCCTTGGAACCGGGAGAACGCCATCTTCAACTAAAAATAAGACAAGACAACATTAGGCCAAAAAATCCTATCATTTAATTAAATGATCCATATCTTCCATAAAATGAAGAAAAATAGCCTCAAGCTAAGAAAAATTAGTAAAAATGACCACTGGAACCAGTAGATCGCAATATTCAATTAACAAAATAAGTGAAAAAACGTAGAATATAAAAATTATATCATTTAATAAAAAATCCATATCTTCCATAAAATGTATAAAAATAGCACCGAGCTTCGAAAAATCTGCAAAAATTTCAGTTGGAACCAGAAGATCGTCGTCTTTAACTGAAAAATAAGAGCAGACAAAATTAGGCCAAAATGTTATCATATAAGAAAAATATACATATCTTCCAGAAAATTTATAAAATAGCCTCGATGTCAGAATAATATGCAAAAATGTACGTAGGAACCAGGAGATCGCCATCTTCAACTGAAAAATAGGAAAAAACAAATTTAGGCCAAAAAATAAATCATTTAATAAAAAGATCCATAACTTCCCGAAATTGTAAAAAATATTCCTGAGCTCAGAAAAACCAATAAAATATCCGTTAGAACCGAGAGATTGCCATCTTCAACTGAAAAATAAGAGAAGACAGAAAGGCTAAAAATCATATCATTTAATAAAAAGAAACATATCTTCAATTACATATAGAAAATAGCCCCGTGCATAGAAGAGTCCCCAAAATGTCCGTTGGAACAGTGATCTTCAACCAAAAAAATAAGAGACGATAAAATTAGGCCAAAATGATATCATTTAATAAAAAGATCCATATCTTCCAAAAAATAAAGAAAATAGCCACGAACACAGAAAATCATCAAAAATGTCTGTTGGAACAGAGAGATAGATATCTTCAACTGAAAAATAAGAGAATACAAAATTAGGCAAAAAATCATATTATTTAATAAAAAGATCTATATTTTTCAAAAAATACAGAAAATAGCTCTGAGCTAACTAATCTGCAAAAATATCTGTTTGTACCAGGAGATCGCCATCTTCAACTGAAAAATAAGGTAAGACAAAATTCAGCTATAAAATCATATATTTGAATTTAAAGAACATATCTTACAGAAAATTTAGAAAATAACCAGGAGATCAGAAATAACTGCAAAAATGTCAGTTGGAACCAGGAGATTGACATTTTAATCTGAAAAATTAGAGAAAACAAAATTAAGCTTAAAAATCAAATTATATAATAAAAATATACATATCTTCCAGAAAATGTAAAAAATAGCCTCTAGGTCACAAAAATCTGCAAAAATATCTGTTGGAACTGGGGGAACATCTTCAACTGAAAAATAATAGAAGACAAAATTAGGCAAAAATATTATATCATTTAATAAAATGATTCAGATCTTCCACAACATGTAGAAAAATAGCACTGAAACAAAAATATCAGTTAGAACTGGGAGACCGCCATCTTCATCTGAAAAATATGAGAAGACAACATTATGCCAAAAAAATCATATTATTTATTAAAAAGATCCATAACTTCCAGAAAATGTACAAAATAGATTCTATGTCAAAAAAATCGGTAAAACTGTCCGTTGGCGGGAGAACGCATCTAAAATTTAAAAAATAAGAGAAGACAAAATTTGGCCAAAAAATCATATCATTTAATAAAAAGATCTATATCTTCCATAAAGTATAGAAAATTGCCCCAAACTAGTAAAAATCAGTAAAAATATCTGTTGGAACCGGTAGATAGCCATATTCAATAGGAAAAATAATAGAAGACAAAGTAGGATATAAAAATCATATCATTTAATAAAAAGATCCATATCTTACATAAAATGTAGAAAATAGCACCAAGCTGTAAAAAATCCGCAAAAAGGTCTGTTGGAACCGGCAGATCGCCATCTTCAACTTGAAAATAATGAAGAGAACATTAGGCCAAAAATCATATTATTTAATAAAAAGATGCTTATCTTTCAGAAATTTTAGAAAATAGTCCCGAGGTCAGAATAATCTGCAAAAATGTCTGTTGAAATCGGTAAATCGCCCTCTTCAACTAAAAAATAAGAGAAGACAAAATTAGGTCAAAATAACATTATTTAATAAAATGATTCATATCTTTTAGAAAACTTAGAAAATAGCCCCGATGTCAGAATAATATGCAAAATGTCCTTTGGAATCGGAAGATCACCATCTTCAAAAGAAAAATAAGAGAAGAAAAAATTAGGCCAAAAAGCATATCATTTAATAAAAAGATCCATGACTTTCAGAAAATGTAGAAAATAGTCCCGAGCTCAGAAAAAACTGCAAAAATGTCTGTCGGAATAGGAAGATCACCATTTTCAACTGAAAAAAAATAAGAGAATACAAAATTAGGCCAGAAATCAGGTCATTTAATAAAAGATACACAACTTCTAGAAAATGTAGAAAAAAATACCAATCTCAGAAAAATCCGCACAAATGTCTGTTGGAACCAGGAGATCGCCAATTTCAACTGGAAATAGCAGAAGACAAAGTTAGGCAAAAAATCCATATCTGCAATAAAATGTTGAAAATAGTTCGAGCACAGGAAAATCCGCAAAAATGTCTGTTGGTATAGGGAGATCGCCATCCTCAACTGAAACATAAGAGAAGACAAAATTAGGCCAAAATGATATCGTTTAATTAAAAGATCCATATCTTCCAAAAAACACAGAAAATAGACCTGAGTTCTGAAAAATCCGCAAAAATGTCCGTTGGAACTGGGACATCACCATCTTCAACTGAAAAATAAGAGAAGCCAAAATTATGCAAAAATCTTATCATTTAATAAAAGATTCATATCTTCCAAAAAATGAAGAAAATAACTCCTAGCTAAGTAAAATCCGCAAAAATGTTTGTTTGAACAGAGAGATCGACATCTTCAACTAGAAAATAAGAGAAGACAAAATTTGGATTTAAAAATCATATCATTTAATATAAAGATTCATATCTTACAGAAAATGTAGAAAATACCTGGAGCTCAATTAAATCCGCAAAAATATCCGATGGAACCGGAAGGTCGCCACCTTCATCTTAAATATAAAGATCCAATCTTCAATAAAATGTAGAAAATACCTCGAAACACAGAAAAATCCGCAAAAATGTCCGTTGGAACCGGGAGATCTCCATTTTCAACTGAAAAATACGAGACGACGAAATTTGGCCATAAACTTATATCATTTAAAATAAAGATCCAATTTTCCAAAAAAAAGTCGAAAATAACACGTAGCTCAGAAAAATACGCAAAAATATCCGTTAGAACTGGAAGATTGCCATCTGCAATATGAAAATAGGAGAAGACAAAATCAGGCCAAAAAATTATATCATTTAATAAAACGATCCATATCTTCTAGAAAATGTGGAAATTAGCATAGAGCTAAGAAAAATCTGCAAAAATGTACGTTGAAATCAGGAGATCGCCATCTTTAATTGAAAAATATGAGAGGAAAAAATTAGGCCTAAAAATCATATCATTTAATAAAAATATCTATCTGTCAAAAATGCAGAAAAAACCACGAGCTCAGAAAAATTCACAATGTCTGTTGTAACCGGGAGATCGTCATCTTCAACTTAAAAATAACATAAGACAAAATTAGGCTATAAAAATCAAATCATTTAATATAAATATTCGTCTTACAGAAAATTTAGAAAATGGCCCAGAGTTCAGGAAAATCATCAAAAATGTCTATTGGATTAAATGATATGAAACCGGGATATTACAATCTTCAACTGAAAAATAAGAGATGACAAAATTAGGATAAAAATAAAACCTTTTAATCAAAAGATCCATGTCTTTCAGAAAATGTAGAAAATAGACCCGAGCTAAAACAAATCGCAAAAACCAGGAGACCGCGATCTTCAACTGAAAAAAATAAGAGAAGTAAACTTATGCTATAAAAATAATAGCATTTAATGAAAAGATCCATTTCTTACATAAAATATAGAAAATAGCTCCTAGCTTAAAAATCTGCAAAAATGTCTATTAGAACCGGAAAATCGCTATCTTCACCTGAAAAATAAGAGAAGAGAAAATTATGTCAAAAATCATATCATTTAATAAAAAATTTATGTCTTTCAGAAAATATAGAAAATAGTCTCGCGGTCAGAAAAAATTGCAAAAATGTCTGTTGGAACCGGGAGATCGTCATTTTCAACTTAAAAATAAGAGAAGATAAACTTTGTCTATGAAAATCATATCATTTAATAAAAAAGATCCATAAAATATCTGTTGGAACCGGGAGATCACCATCTTCACCTGAAAAAATAAGAGAAGACAAACTTAGGCTATAATAATCATATCATTTAATAAAAAGGTCCATGTCCCTAATAAAATGCAGAAATTAGCCCCGAACTCAGAAAAATACCTAAAAATGTATGTTGGAATCGGGAGATCGCCATCTTCAACTAAAAAAGAAGAAGATAAAACTAGGCTATAAAAATCATAATTTAATATAAAGGTTCATATCTTACAGATAATGTAGAAAATAGCACAAAGCTCAGAAAAAATCCCGCAAAAATATCCGTTGAAACCGGGAGATCGCCATCTTTAACGGAAAAATAAGGGAAGACAAAATTAGGCCAAAAAATCATATCATTAATAAAAAGAAACATATCTTCCAGAAAATGTAGAAAATAGCCCGAGGTCAGAAAAGTCTGCAAAATATCCTTGATCCAAATAATTTCGTCGTGCCACACTACCCGTGGGTGCCCACGAGTCTGTCTTCGATGAGGCCGGGGTAGCGGCCCGCCTGGCGGAGAACATCACTCTGCCGAGTGACCGGGAATTCCTGGCCCATGTGGACGTTGAGCGCCTCTGCGATATGGTCGTCTGGCATGACATGCATGTTCGTTGCCCCATCTATTCCTTGCCAGTCTTTCTTCTTGTTAGTTGTGCTTACGAACTTGGTTCTTTCTGTAGGCGATCATTGCACTGGTGTCTCTCTAGCCACACGCATCAGCGGTGAGCAAGGCCAAGGCCGCCTAGGAGAGGAAAGTGGTCGAGCTCAAGGTGGCATAGGCGAAGTTTAAGGACATCATCGAGAAGTTGACGAAGGTTCGTTGGTACTATACGACCCAGAAGGATCAATTCACCAAGTTGGAGAAGGCCGCTTTGGAGTTAGAGAAGAGGACCAGCGATGATGAGGCCCAGAGAGTTGCTACCGAGAACATCCTGGCCTCAGATAGGGAGGCGATCGTGACGAAGACCGCCGAGCTTGAGCTGCGGATCGGCGAACTGGCAAAGGTCGACCTGAACAAGGTCAGGGCTAAGGCAGTCTGCCAGACTCAGGTCGATGAGCTCGTCCCTGCCCTGACGACCATGATGGATGCAGGCTTCGATGAGGGTCTGGAGGCCGGCCATGAGAGGGCCAAGGGGAGGTTGGGGAAGCTCTATTCCAACTTAGAGATTGACTTCGTATGCTTGTCGACGGCCTCTGATGACGAAGGGGAGGCTTCTCGTGCTATCGACATCGTGGTGGCAGAGATTCTGGCTAGCGGTGACCAAGGGGCAACCAGGCGAACTCCCAAGTCCCTGAATGTGGCAGCCAAGAGGGCGGTGACCGAGTTGAGGCACTGTATGCTGGGAGGCGTCAATGTATGGCTGGCCCTGAGGCCGATCTTAGAGTTTTTTGTAACCTGTGATGTAGATATTGATGGGAAATCGAATCCCACCCCTAAGTGGTTTTGATGACGAGCACACCAAATAATGTTAATGTACTAACTACACTACAAGTGTGCAGGTTATACGACAAGCGGTGACTTTACGCATACTCCGAAGAAACTCAACCACACTGAAGACAAAGACGAATTTGCTAGTTCTACATCAAGCACAAGATGAAGTCGAGTGCTCAAGCTTAAATGAAGAAGGAACTCAAATTCAGGAGAAGCAAGCTTTCACCAGATCAGCTTCCCGAATGTCTTGTCTTAAGTGTAGTGTGTGAGTTCTTAGGATAATGTTAAAGCCAAAGTAGATAACACACACACACACACACACACATAAATGATTTCGAAAATAAATGTTTTAAATGTTTTAAACTCTTGAGAGCAATTGCTAGCTTTTTCATATCCTAGTAGTCAATCTCCATTACACCCAAGAGTTGAGTGCACTCTTTGCTAGCCAAGTTTCAGAAGAAATTGCTCTGGGAGTCGACTACCAAAGGAGGGAGTCGACTACCAGCTGGAAGCAAATTTCCAATGAAACACTCTGGGAGTCGACTACCACTCCTAGGGAGTCGACTACCAGCTGGCAAATTTCAACGATTTGATTTACTGATTTTATTCTTTTATCCTTGATTTTTGGGACAAAAGTCAAACTTCATTTGAAATTTGAATCCTCTCTTATCACTATAAATAGAGGACTCTATGAGATCTTTTAATAAGAAAAATATTATCATCAAATTGAAAAATCTCTCTTGTGCTAAATTTCTCAGATCTCGTATTCTCAAAGCTCTCATTATTTTTTAGCCAAAATTTGTTTTAATTTCTGATCTCCTAATTTTTATAGCTATTATCTTTTTGAGATCATATTCTATTTGGCTATTAAAATCGTTTTTCAAATCCGTATTCTTCATTTTTATCTATTGAAAGGATTTTTGAAAACAAACGATCTAGATCACAAAGAATCATTCTATATCTTTGTGTGATCTAAAAGATCGATTTGAATTCTTTTAGCCACGTAATACACATGTTATATTTTACTTTGGCTATAGAATTCAGGGTGTAAATCCAAACTCCACTAATTTTTGTGGTGAGTTGGAAATCGTTCTTATTTGTGATTTTTCCCTTTGTTGAAAGGGTGTTGGAAATCCTAGACAAGTCTAGGTGGTTGGAAATCCTGGTCAAGGCTAGGTGTTTGGGAAATCCTAACGAGTGAAGTTAGGTGCTTGTATTGCTAAGGCAATAGTGGAAAATCTCGTACCGGATTGGTCGAGGACTGGACGTACCCAAGTTGTGGGGAACCAGGATAAAAATCTCTGTGTTTGCGTTTGCATTCTTCTGCGATTGTTATACTTGTTCTTACACTCTTTACTTGCTAACAGATTGTAATTTGTTCATATTATTGGAAGTTAATTTTTTTGTTTATATTCACTGAGTAAAGATCAATAATTGTGTGAAGATATTTGTTTTTGTAATCTTATAATCTTTCAGCAGAGTTTTGCCTAAAACTCTCCCGGAGTCGACTACCATTCATAGGGAGTCGACTACCTGCTGTGTTATTTCTCTGATCAACTTTATTTATAAGATTGACTTGTTGATTAAGAACCAAGCGTAGATCACTCTACTTGGTTTCTTAGGCAACATTAGAAGGTTTATAATTGTGCTAACCAACAAACGAAAAAGATTTACTATTTGCACAATACTATTCAACACCCTTCTAGTGTTGTTTGCCATCCACATAATCCAATACTTGGTATCAGAGCAGGGCTATAAAAGGCGATGGCATCAACATCTTTTCACTCTGAATGACTTAATACCATGCGACCACCTCTGTTCAATGGAACAAACTATGCTAGCTGAAAGATCTGAATGAAGACTCACTTGGAGTCACTAGACATCGAAGCGTGGATCGTAACTAAAGTTCCATACATCATACCTACCGAATTTGAGTTCGAAAAATGGTCAGCCGACGACAAGAAGAAAGCCAATCTCAATGCAAAGGCGATGAACGCACTATTTTGCGACGTAACAGGAAATGAATTCAATCGAGTCTTCCAATGCAAGACAGCGCATCAAATATGACACACCCTTCAAGTAAGTCATGAGGGAACTGAAAAGGTAAAAGAATCACGTATAAATGTTTTACATTCTAAGTTCGAATCTTTCAAAATGGAAGAAGGAGAGAGTATCACCGATGTGAATACTCGTTTTACTAACATCACAAATGAGCTCGCATGTTTAGGAGAGAAACTTTCTGAATACGAGCAGGTGATGAAATACTAAGATCTCTCCGACTCGAATGGAAATGAAAGACAACAGCCATTCGAGAAGCACACAACTTGAAGGATCTTATCATCGAAGAGCTGATGGGAAATCTCATGGCATATGAGATTGAACTAGAAGAAGACAAGAAGATCGAAGAAAAACCAAAGAAGAAGAATCTTGCTTTCAAAGCTCAAGAAGAAGATTCCGACTACACTGACAAAGAGGACCATATTGCTTTCATCTCAAAAAACTTTAAAGAGTTCATCACAAGTAAGTATGGTAAATGTTCTTTCCGACCTACTAATGGTATTATTTGTTTTGGTTGTAATAAACCAGGACACGTCAAAAGAGATTGTCCCCTGGAAAGAAACAACCGTGATTCCAGAGTCGTGGGAAGAACCGAGAAAGCAATGAAAGGAGAAACAATGGAAGAAACAAATTCCGGCGACCAAAGAAGGAAGCTTACGCAGCTTTCGATCAGAGCGATGTCTCTTCGTTTGATGAATCCTCAGCAGACAACAATGATGAAAGAAGAGAAACAGCACACATGTGCTTCATGGCTTCCACATCCTCTAAGGTAAGCTCGCATCATGACTCATCTAGTGATAGTGATTCATCATCAAGTGATGATGAAGACATGGATTATTGGGGAGCATATAAGGAGCTATGCAAAATGCATGAAAAGCTCATAAAAGAACATAGAAGAACACTTGGGAATATTAAAAGAGATGTTAAAGAGAAAGAAGAGATTACTAAGGAGAATAGTTTTCTTAAAGAAAAGAATGATTCTTTGCAAAAAGACATTCTTTCCCTGAATAAGAAAGTTGAAAATTTAAATAATCTTCTCGTATCCGTCAAAGATAAATACAACTTTACGATGAAAATTATTGAAATTTCAACAAAGGAAAAGAAAAGCTAGATAGTTTAATAGATAATCAAAAATCCTCATCTAGCAAAACCGGACTTGGATATGATTCAAATCATACCAAGAAACGGGTTAAGCATATTAGGATGCATCATTCTAACAATAATTTTCTGAGCACACCAAAGAACTTGTTCGACCAAAGGAAGAAAAGGTACGCCACTAACTTTGTTCATCAAGTTCAGTTAAACAAAAATTATAAATATATTTTCCATGAAGGAACTAAACCATATTGGGTTTGGTTTCATAAAGACTAACCTCTCAGACTCAATAATAAAGATTACCATATACGTTTGTATTTTTAGGTAATCTAAAATGAAAACTATGGAGGAAGAACAAGATCATCACCAAAACATTTTGCAACAAAATAAGATTGCTTTGCTAAATTCAAATTTGTTTGGCTGGTTAAATGATTGTTAATTTTAGTTATATGCTTATAAATGTTTATTTAATCATCATAGAGTAGATTTTCAGAAGATACGCACTCACCTTTGGACCAAAATCCCTCGGGATGAGAAAACAACTCAGCCCAGCAGGGAGTCGACTACCACCATCAGGGAGTCGACTACCAACGTGTTGTGTAGATTTCTGGGTTTGTGTTTTCTGATTTTTTTCTAACTTCTGTTGGGTTCCATTGAGTCAAACGGGTTCATAACCCAAAGGTAACTTAAACCCAATAAGCAATATTGATCTCAACCCTTCATTGTTTGATCTAAAGGCCTCTATTCATCATCTCCTTTCACCCCAAGAGATAAAAACCCCAAGGCAATCAGCCCTAGGTAGCCGACTACCCCTCTTTCACCTCTCTTTGAAATTTTTTCTTGCTCTCTTATGTTATTCACCTCCTCTCATCATCCTCTCAAGTAAATATCAAGGTAAAAACTTCTCTTATTAAATTTTACTTTATTTACTTCTCGTTATTCTTGCATATCTAGTTTTGTAAATCAATCTTATTTTATCTAGATGCCTTTCAAGAGATTGATTTCAAAGAAGAGGAAGGTTACAAATGAATCTCTCTCTGAAAAGGAAATTATCATGCCCTATCTTTTTAGAACCACTACTTATGAGCATTTCGTTAAAATTTCCAATAAGCAAATTCTTCATGAGAGGTTCGTAAAAATTGATCATTTAGAAAACTATGGCATTGATAGCATATTGGAATTTCAAAACTTGTCCAATCTCTTTTCTGCTGAAAATATTTATCTTTGCTATCCTAGGCTTGTGCATCTTTTCTATGCCAACATGGACTATGACCTTGCCAAGAGTAGATTCATCACCAAAGTGCTAGACACCAAACTTGCTATAACTGTGAAATCTCTAGGAGAAGCTTTAGGAATCCCATACACTGGTATGTTATTGGATAATATAGAGATGGTTGATGAAAATATTTTGGAGAAAATGTATTTGCCTGGAAGATATTTCCTAAACAAAACTTCCATGTAGCGATCTTCACTATCCAGGAAGAATCCTTTCAAATATATTGTCTTACAATATAACTCAGAAATCTGGGAGCCACTCTGTGTTATCTGAGAAGCAAGCTAAGTGCATCTATGCATTGCTAGGAAATATTCGTGTAAATTGGGCCAAAATTATCATGGACTCCATCCTTGCATCTGCTTCTTCTGATAGACCTTCATCTACCCTAGCCCACGGTCATTACCTCACCATTCTGTTTATTGGATATAATGTGCCTTTGGATAACGAAACCGAAATTCTGGAACCGGCTCGCATCTTTGATGTTCATGCTCTTGGTCGAATGAATCTTCATAAAGATCTTGATCAGAACATTCCAGAAGAGAAGCTCGCTGCTGAAGGAGGATCGTCATCCTCAAAGAAGAAATGTAAAGAACCCCTCATTTCTGACACAGATGAAGAAGAAGAGGGCAATGATGAAGAAGATGAAGATGAAGAACCGCCAGCCTACATCGTTGAACTTCAAGATATGCTCTTGAAGAAAATTGGAAAGCTGAAGATCTCTCAAGAGAGAGGTTTTGAAGACCTCAACAAGAAAGTAGACGATCTCAAGGAATTGGTGGTGAAGAGCAACAAGATGATGGAAGAAACACTTGGTATGATCCTTGGCGAGATCAAGGAATTGAAGAGGAATGGAGGAGCTCCATAAACTAAGTCATTTGGTCTCTAAAAACAATGGTTCTTTGACAAACTACATTTATCTTGGTCTGTAATAACTTCTTTTCTTCTGCAATAAGATGTCTTGAACTAATTACTCATGCGTTTTTTTTACTTATGCTTGACATGCTTATGTGTGATATGTGTATGTTTATGGTGTGAAATGTTCTGCTTTAAAACATGCTTTAATCATATTATTACAAACTAACGTTGTTTTGCAGAAATGATCTTAAAGTACCTCAAACTTTTTTCTTTATAGCTTGGTGAAATATTATTTGTCATTTTATGTCATTTTTTTGATTGATGACAAGGGGAGAAAGAGGATAAAATGCAAAAATATGAATGAATATCATTTTGCTAACCGGCTTTGATGCAGGGGGAGTACCGCATCTAAGCAGAGGGAGTAAGTTATTTATTCATGTCAATATTCATTCATTATACCTTATTTTTCATTTGGGTGTCATCATCAAAAAGGGGGAGAGTGATGCGAAATCGAATCCCATCCCTAAGTGGTTTTGATGATGAGCATACCAAATAATGTTAGTGTACTAACTACACTACAAGTGTGCAGGTTAAACAACAAGCGGTGACTTTACGCATACTCCGAAGAAACTCAACCACACTCAAGACAAAGACGAATTTGCTAGTTCTACATCAAGCACAAGATGAAGTCCGTGCTCAAGCTTAAACGAAGAAGGAACTCAAATTCAGGAGAAGCAAGCTTTCACCAGATCAGCTTCCCGAAGGTCTTGTCTTAAGTGTAGTGTGTGAGTTCTTAGGATAATGTTAAAGCCAAAGTAGATATAGCACACACACACACACACACACACACACACACACACACACACATAAATGATTTCGAAAATAAATGTTTTAAATGTTTTAAACTCTTGAGAGCAATTGCTAGCTTTTTCATATCCTAGTAGTCAATCTCCATTACACCCAGGAGTTGACTGCACTCTTTGCTAGCCAAGTTTCAGAAGAAATTGCTCTGGGAGTCGACTACCAAAGGAGGGAGTCAACTACCAGCTGGAAGCAAATTTCCAATGAAACACTCTGGGAGTTGACTACCACTCCTAGGGAGTCGACTACCAGCTGGCAAATTTCAACGATTTGATTTGCTGATTTTATTCTTTTATCCTTGATTTTTGGGACAAAAGTCAAACTTCATTTGAAATTTGAATCCTCTCTTATCACTATAAATAGAGGACTCTATGAGATCTTTTAATAAGAAAAATATTATCATCAAATTGAAAAATCTCTCTTGTGCTAAAATTCTCAGATCTCTTATTCATTCTGCTCTCATTATTTTTAGCCAAAATTTGTTTTAATTTCTGATCTCCTAATTGTTTTCATAGCTATTATCTTTTTGAGATCATATTATATTTGGCTATTAAAATTGTTTTTCAAATCCGTATTCTTCATTTTTATCTATTGAAAGGAATTTTTGAAAACAAACGATCTAGATCACAAAGAATCATTTTATATCTTTTTGTGATCTAAAAGATCGATTTGAATTCTTTTAGCCACGTAATACACATGTTATATTTTACTTTGGCTATAGAATTCAGGGTGTAAATCCAAACTCCACTAATTTTTGTGGTGAGTTGGAAATCGTTCTTATTTGTGATTTTTCCCTTTGTTGAAAGGGTGTTGGAAATCCTAGACAAGTCTAGGTGGTTGGAAATCCTGGTCAAGGCTAGGTGTTTGGGAAATCCTAACGAGTGAAGTTAGGTGCTTGTATTGCTAAGGCATTAGGGAAAAATCTCGTACCGGATTGGTCGAGGACTGGACGTACCCAAGTTGTGGGGAACCAGGATAAAAATCTCTGTGTTTGCGTTTGCATTCTTCTGCGATTGTTATACTTGTTCTTACACTCTTTACTTGCTAACAGATTGTAATTTGTTCATATTATTGGAAGTTAATTGTTTTGTTTATATTCACTGAGTAAAGATCAATAATTGTGTGAAGATATTTGTTTTTGTAATCTTATAATCTTTCAGCAGAGTTTTGCCTAAAACTCTCTGGGAGTCGACTACCATTCATAGGGAGTCGACTACCTGCTGTATTATTTCTCTGATCAACTTTATTTATAAGATTGACTTGTTGATTAAGAACCAAGCGTAGATCACTCTACTTGGTTCTTAGGCAACATTAGAAGGTTTATAATTGTGCTAACCAACAAACGGAAAAGATTTACTATTTGCACAACACTATTCAACCCCCCTAATAGTGTTGTTTCCACAGGATCCAACAGATATTAAATGAAATTTGAAATTTTCTCTGCTTGCTGTCATTATTCGTATGCCTTGTTCGCTTGCTGTTGTTTGTTCTGTGCTTTGTGTCTTTGTATGTGTATGCCCCAACATTCCGCACGAATACTTATGGTCGAGGAGAGGCAGAATGTTGTAGAGTTGGTGGACGAAGCTCCTAAGTGGGTCGCCTTTGTAGGTCGTCGTTGAAGTCTTTACGAGGGGTGTTTGGGACCGTAGCTCTCATGCGCCCAGGGGCTGAGCTGCCCAAGATCTTTGAGAGGGCAGGTATTGGGTAGTCACCTACCCTGCATCCTCACTTCGGTTTGGGTAGAGATTTGTCCTGGAGATCTTTGAGAGGGTAGGTGTAGATTGGATGTAGCCGACGCTGCATCCTCTGTAAGCAGGCGGGTATTGGGCCTTCGTCGACCCCGCATCTTCAGGAGGGTGTAGGGCCAAAGCCAGACCCGGGTCTTCGGGCAGGTGTAGGACCGAAGCCAGACATACGTCTTCGGGCAGGTGTAGGACCGAAGCCAGACCCGTATGGAGCCTTTCGGGGGACGAGCTACCTTGGATCTTTGCTCGCTGGTCTAGATGGGCCGTAGCCAACCCTGCATCTTTGCTCGCGGGTCTAGGTGGGCCGTAGGCAACCCTACGTCTTTGCTCGCAGGTCTAGGTGGACCATAGCCGACCACGTGTCTTTGCTCGCAGGTTTAGGTGGGCCATAGCTGACCCCGCGTCTTTGCCTCCGGGTCTAGGTGGGCCGAAGCCAACCTCGCATTTTGTGCGGGCATAGGGTCAGAGCCAACCACGCGTCTTCGCTCCAGTTTGGGTGGCGAGCTACCCCGGAGGTCTTCGAGAGGGCATGTACAGATGGGCCATATTCGACCCCGCATCCTCTGTTGGGTCGTTTCATGAGAACATGTGCTCTCGAACGTTTAGCCGACCTTCACGATGTCGTTTTTAATTTTGGAGAAGGGCTGAAATTTAGATTCCAACGACTTATTGAGTGTACAAACACAGAAAGATTTATTGAAAATATCTATTGAATGTACAAGCAAACACATTTACTGAAAGTATTTGAGCAACTACTCGGCGTTCCAGGGATGGGCTAGCTCCTCGCCCTCCATGGTCGCCAAAATATAGGTCGCTTGGGTTGCACGATGTCTGTTATAGTGTAGGAGCCTTCTCATTTGGCAGAGACATTTCATTGCTGGCCGATCTCCGGTCTGAAGGTCGTATTTCTCAGGACGAGGTCGCCGACTCTGAAGCTCTGCTTCCTTACGCAGGAATTGTAGTGCCGCGCCATCCTTTGGCTGTACTGGATTAGATTGGTTAGTGCACGATCCCTTATCTCTTCGACGAGCTCGATGTTGATGTCGAGGACTTCTTCATTTGCTTCATTGAAGTACTGGAGCCGGAGGGATTCCTCGTCGACCTCCACTGGGACGATGGCCTCCTCCCAGGTCGTCGACTCTGAAGCTCTGCTTCCTTACACAGGAATTGTAGCGCCTCGCCATCCTTTGGCTGTACTTGATTAGATTTGTTAGTGCGCAATCCCTTATCTCTTCGACGAGCTCGATGTTGATGTCGAGGACTTCTTCATTTTCTTCATTGAAGTACTGGAGCCGGAGGGATTCCTCGTCGACCTCCACTGGGACGATGGCCTCCTCCCCATATGCTAGCATGAAGGGGCTCTCGCCAATCGATGAGCGAAGTCCTCCCGACTGTCAAGGAGGTCGATCGACAGGGCTTGCTCGGACTTCTTGTGCTTGGTGGAGCCGACGTACCAGCTTCGTGAGAGCTTCTGGCTTCCCTGCACATGTCCCACTCCATGCGAAGTCTGGAATTTCATCATTTGATACAGCACCGAGGGGAGAGCTTCGAACGCGATCATGTAAGGTCTCTCAATGATGCCGATGTATGCTGATGTGATGTCGACGACGACGAACTGCATCATTCGAGTGACAATCTTCAGCCTCTCCCCCTAGGTAATAGGCAGCATGATCACCCGATAATTGGCACCGAATGGCCGATGAAGCCGACGATCGGGCCCAAGCATGGCTTCAGCTCTGCCTCGTTCAGTCCCATCTTATGGGTCTTGGACAAGAAGAGGATGTTGCATGAGTTGCATGTGTCGACCAGTAGTCTGCTCATGATAACTGGCCATATGAGAGCTTCGATGACGATGGCATCCTCATGTGGCAGCTCGACCGCCTCCAGATCATCATCAGAGAAGAATATGGGGGACGAGTTAACCTTCTTCGCTTTGCCCGTGTGCCGATGTTCACCTTCATAACCTGTCGAGCATATGTCTTTCTTGCCGACGCCGATGTACCGCCCTAGGACAGTCTGCCACAGATTACATCCACCTGCGTGATCGACTCAGGCCCTTAGTGGGCAACTTGCCTAATGCAGTGGGTCGGTCGGTTAGGCCCTACGGTCGCCCTTCCCTCGTGGCCTGGTCTCTCCTGGTCGACGAACCTTCGGAGATGCCTGTCCTGGATCAGCTACTCTATGTCCTTCTTTAGGGCGTAGTAGTCATCGACATCATGGCTGTTGTCTCGGTGACACCGACAGTACTTCTGTGCATTCCTTCTAGTTGGCCTTGTCCTCATCTCCGGGGGCACGTCTTTGAGAAGCCCGACTGTCATGGTCACCGCCATCACTTCGGCCAGGGGGTGTTGAGTCTCATATAGTGCACCATCTCTTGCGCTTTTTCTGGCCCGTCTCTTGGAGCAGGGTTCCTGGGGGCGAGGAACCCCCTCAGAGGTCCGAGGCGATCTTGCGCTCGAGGGCCTCCCTGGTTGTGCCCTCAGGGCGGTCTTGGTCACGCTCTTGGGGACGTGCATCCCGTCTTAGTCGCTCACTGGGCCTAGCTTCAACATGGGTGGCTTTGACTAGTGAGGCCCCTTTACTGTCCCCAAGGCTTCCATGCTTAGCATGAAATTCTCCGCCCGGGCGAAGAGGGCGTGAAGGTCGGTAGGCAGATCACGGAGTAGTGACCTGTGTAGACTCCTATTCGTCAGCCCCTTTTTGAAGGTCGCCATGACGAGCTCGTCTCCACAGCTCGTCACGTTGAGTTGCTCTTGGTTGAAGCGCTGCAAGAAGTTGCAGATGTGTCCCCTCCTTCTGGACCACCGTAAACAGATAGTCTGATGCCTTCTTCCTTCTCTGACCCACCAGGAATTGATGCCAGAACTTTCGAGAAAGGTTGCTGAACGAATCAACAGATCGATCGGGCAGGCTGTTGTACCACTCCACCGCCACCTTCTTCAAGGTTATCCAGAATGCTCGACAAAGGAGGGCGTCACCCGTCCCATGGATCTCCATCACTATCCGATATCACTGCACGTGCTCCAGGGGATTGCTCGAACCATCATACAGTTCAATCTGAGGTAGCTTGAACCTCGAGGATACCGCAGTTGAGATCACGATTCAGGTCAGTGGATTGGCTTCTTCGTGGTAAGGGAGGCCTTGGTGACCTTCAGGAAATGTTCTTGTCGCCTCGATGCTCGCATCGCTGGTTGGAATCACCAGATGAGCCACCTCGACGCTCAGAGGCGTTCCTTCCTCTCTCCCAGGGGTTGAGCTACAGCCGTTGCTCCTTAGCCATCGGTCATCATGCCTAGGAGAGTGGCTATCTGGTCAGTGGGAGCTCTTGCTACAGTGGGCACGCCTTCTCGTCTCGAGCTTGGCGATCTCCTGCGGTGATAGCTTTCAGCAAGATGGTCCAGCATGGGGTTCCCCCGCACTATCAAGGCCAATGCCAGGGGGCTCCTCAGCTCCCCCTTGAAGCCTCTCCCTCTCAGCATGAAGGAATCGACGATGTCGAATGGTCGCTTCTTCACACAGTCACCTCTGATGAGCGGCCTCCTCCTCCTTATGGAACTCCCTCTGCAGAGCGGCCACTTCTGCCTTTTTGAATTGCCTTTGCTACACCTTCTGCTCTTCGTTAAGTTGGGGAAGGAGGTCTCTCTTCACATTGTGTGGGTCTGGAGGAACCTTCAGCCTGGGGTGGTCTTGCTTGCCTGGCAACGGTCCATTCCTCCATCATTTTGGTAAAGTTTTGGAAACTCCTATAGACACCGAGGGCCGCATCCAGAATGACCACAGCTTACCCCTCAAGGGATAGATCCATCGAAGGAGTTCTTCTAGGAGAACGGTTATCCTCGACCATCGGCTGCTTGCCACGACGGTCGCTACGGTGACTCCGTGCAGTGTCTGACATGAGTGTAACCCTTTTTCCCACAGACGGCGCCAATTGTTGTGGGTCAAGTCTGTCAACAATGAAATTTGTAAGTTTGGGGAACCACATGTATAATGGTTACAAGTTAGGGGTTGATGGCAAGGTAGAACGACTTGGAGCACGCTCCGGAGGCAAAGAATCCAATGTCGCATGTTGATCGCCAAAGGTCGCCGTCTCCTGGTAGCTGAGGCGAGCTTCCTGCGAGAATAGTAATTCGTTAGAAAGGCAGGGCTGGCTGTTAGCCCGTAGCCTCTCCGATCTTAAGTCAGTGGATGACTTGTAATAAGTGAGTCAGATACGCTTGGCGATCTTAAGATAGATCGACGAAGTGTGGCGAGCTTATGAGGAAGGCACCCGACCTTGAGAATTGGAAATGAGTTAGAGATTTTAACTGACCAACCCCCTCCTTGGTGGCTGGAGGGGTTATTTATAGGGCTGAGAGTCGGTTTCTCACCGTCAATCAGCTGTCAAAACTGCTTAGCTGGAGGACAAGTGGAGTAGTCATAGGCCGGTAAGGGTGTGTCAGAGATATTTACGCATTAATGGATGTCAGGCGGTGTCAGACGCATTAATAAGATGCGATGTGCGGCCATCAGTTCTTGCCCTTAACCTCTGGCATTAATGGGGGGCAGGTGGCCCTACATCACCCTGTTAGAGATATTTGTGTTAGTCCGTCCTTGGCTAGGGCCAAGCTCGACGACCGAGCTGGGTGTGTTCGGACCATCCGATCGCGCTTCCCTGGTGGAGAGTAGGCTAGCGTCTTTTGTTGACCCTGATGGCGAGCTTGACTTTCGATAAGTCGAGTGTGCCACTCGGTGATGCGAGCTTCCCAGTATCGCAGCGACCTTCCGCTTAGGCTTTAAAATGAATGTGCCTTTATTATCTGGGCCGGCCTTAAGGCCGTAACAGCCATCTTCAATTGAAAAATAAGGGAAGACTAACTTAGGCTATAAAAATCATATCATGTAATAAAAAGATTCAGATCATACAGAAAATGTAGAAAATAGCCCGGAGATCAGAAATATCCGTAAAAAATGTCTGTAGAACCGGGAGATCGCCATCTTCAACAAAAAATAAATGAAGAAAATTAGGCCAAAAAATCATATCATTTAATAAAAAGAAACATATCTTCCAGATAATGTAGAAAAATAGCCCCGAGGTCAGAAAAATAATCAAAAATGTCCGTTGGAACCGGGAGATCGCTATCTCCAAGGGAAAAAAAGAGAATACAATCTTAGGTCAAAAAATCTTAGCATTAAATAAAAAGGTCTGTATCTCCCCGAAAATTTAGAAAATTAACTAGGAGCTCAAAAATACGTAAAATGTCCATTGGAACCAGGAGATCACCATCTTCAACTGAAAAATAAGAGAAGACAAAATTAGCATATAAAAATCATATTATTTAATATAAAGATTCATATCTTACACAAAAAATAGAAAATAGCCCGTAGCATAGAAAAATCTGCAAAAAATGTCTGTTGTAACCGGGAGTTTGCCATCTTCAATAAAAAAAATAAGAGAAGACAAACTTAGGACATAAAAATCATATCATTTAATATAGAGATTCATACATTACAGAAAATGTAGAAAATAGCCCGAATTTCAGAAAAATCCGTAAAAATTTCTGTTGGAAGGTAAATCGACATTTTCAACTAAAAAATAAGAGAAGACAAAGTTAGGCAATAAAAATCAAATCGTTTAATAAAAAGGTACACATGTTCAAGGAAACTGTAGAAAATTGTCTCGAGCTCAAAAAATCCGCAAAAATGTACGTTGGAATCGGGAGATCACCATCTTCAATAGAAAAATAAGAGAAGACAAAATAAGGCCAAACCATCATATCATTTAATAAAATGATCCATATCTTTTATAAAATATAGAAAATAGCCCAGATCTAAAAAAAATCCGCAAAAATTTCTGTTGGACCCGGAAGATCGCTATCTTCAATTGAAAAATAAGAGAAGACAAAATTAGGCTATAAAAATTATATCATTTAATATAAATATCCATGTCTTATAATGTGGAAAATTGCCCGGAGCTAAGAAAAATTCACAAAAAGGTCTGTTGGAACCAGTAGATCGCCATATTCAACGAAAAAAAATAAGAGAAGACAAAATTAGGACCAAAAATCATATTATTTATTAAAAAGATCTATCTCTTCAAGAAAATATTGAAAATAGGCTCGAGGTTAGAAAAATCCGCAAAAATGTCTGCTGGAACCGAGATATCGGCATCTTCAACTAAAAATAAGAGAATACAAACTTAGGCTTTAAAAATCATCATTTAGTTAAAAGATCCATATCCTAAATTAAATATATAAAATCGCACCGAGCTCAGAAAAATCTGCAAAAATATCCATTGGAAACTGGAGATCGCCATCTTCAACTTAAAATAAGAGAAGATAAACACGGGCTATAAAATCATATCATTTAATAAGAAATCCATATCTTCCATAAAATATAGAAAATAGCTCTGAGAACAGAAAAATCCGCAAAAATGTCTGTTGCAAGAGGGAGATCGACATCTTCAACTGAAAAAATAATAGAAGATAAAATTAGACCAAAATGATATCATTTAATTAAAAGATCCATATTTTGCAGAAAATGCAGAATATAGACCCGAGCTCAGAAAAATCGACAAAAATGTATATTGGAACAAAGAAATAGTCATCTTCAACTGAAAAATAATTGAAGACAAAATTATGCCAAAGTTATATCATTTAATAAAAGATCCATATCTTCCTGAAAATACAGAAAATAGCTTTGAGCTAAATAAAATACTCAAAAATATTTGTTTGAACTGGGAGATCACAATCTTAAATGACAAAAATAAGAGAAAACAAAATTAGGCTATAAAAATCATATCATTTAATATAAACATACATATCTTACATAAAATGTAGAAAATAGCTTGTAGCTCAGAAAATATACAAAAATGTCTGTTGGAGCCGGAAGTTCACCATCTTCATCTGAAAAATAAGAAAAGCCAAAATTAGGCAAAAAAATCAAATGATTTAATAAAAAGATCCATATCTTCCAGAAAATATAGAAAATAGCCTTGATGTCAAAAAAATCCACTAAAATGTTCGTTGGAACTGGGAGATCGCCATTATCAACTAAAAAATAAGAGAAGATAAAATTAGGCCAAAAGATCATATCATTTTATAAAATGATCCATATCTTCCATAAAATGTAGAAAAATAGCCCCTAAATAAGAAAAATCCATAAAATGTCCATTTGAACCGGGAGATGGCCATCAACAATTGAAAAAAAGAGAAGACAAAATTAGGTTATAAAAATAATATCATTTAATAAAAAGGTCCATATCTTATAGAAAATGTAGAAAATAACCCGTAGCATAGAAAAATCCACTTAAATGTCAGTTGGAACCTGGAGATCGCCATCTTCAACTAAAAAAAGAGAAAAAAAATTAGGCCAAATAATCATAACATTTAATAAAAAGGTCCAGATCTTCCAGAAAATGTAGAAACGTTTGCCCCAAGAGAAGAGAAATCAGCAAAAATATCCGTTGAACTGGTTGATCGCCATCGTTAACTAAAATAAAATAGAAAAGACAAAGGTATGCTATAAAAAGCATTTCATTTAATAAAAAGATCCATATGTTCCATAAAATATAGAAAATAGTACCGAGCTCAAACAAATCTGCAAAAATATCCGTTGGAACCGGGAGATCGCCATCTTGTACTGAATAATAGAGAAGACAAACTTGGGCCAAAAATCATATAATTTAATAAAAATATCTATATCTTCCAAAAAATAGCCCTGGGGTCAGAATAATCCGGAAAAATATCCGTTAGAAAAGGGAGATCAACATCTTCAACTTAAAAAAAGAGAAACCAAAATTAGGCCAAAAAAATTCATATCATTTAATAAAAAGATCCATTACTTACCAAAATGTAGAAAAATAGCACCCATCTCAGAAAAATCCACAAACATGTCCGTTGGAATCGGGAGATCGACGTCTTTAACTAAAAAAATAAGAGAAGACAAAATTAGGTACTAAAAATCATATCAATTAATATAAAGATTCATATCATACAGAAAATGTAGAAAATGGCTCCAAGCTTAGAAAAATCCGAAAAAATGTCTGTTGGAACCATGAGGTCGCCATCTTCAACTGAAAATTAAGAGAATACAAATTTCGACCAAAAATCATATCATTTAATAAAAAGGACCATATCTTCCAGAAAATTTAGAAAATAGCCCCTAGGTCAAAAAATCCGAGAAAATGTTCGATGGAACCGGGAGATCGTCATCTTCAACTGAAAAATAAGAGAATACAAACTTAGCCTAAAAATCATACCATTTAATAAAAAGAGTTATATCTTCAATGAACTTTTGAAAATAGTTCGGAACTGAGAAAAATCTGCAAAAAAATCCATTGGAACGGTAGATCGACATCTTCAACTGAAAAATAAGAGAATACAAAATAAGGCTTAAAAATCATATCATTTAATATAAAGATTCATTCCTTACAGATTTAGAAAATATCTCGGAGCTCTGAAAAATCCCTTAAAATGTCTGTTGGAACTTGGAGTCGCCATCTTCAATGAAAAAAAATAAGAGACTACAAAATTAGGCCAAAAATCATTTAATTTAATAAAAAGATCCACAACTTCCTTAAAATGTATAAAAAGAGCTCAGAACTCTGAAAAATCCACAACAATGTATGTTGGATCCGGGAAATCGCCATTTACAACTGAACAATAAGAAAAGACAAAAGTTAGGCTTTAAAAATCATATCAATTAGTTTAAAGATTCATATCTTACAGAACTATAAATTTCAAAAAATATAGAAAAATAGTGCCAAGCTCAGAAGAATCGGCACAAATGTCCGTTGGAACAGGGAGATTGCCATTTTCAACTAAAAAAATAAGAGAAGACAAAATTTGGCGAAAAAAATCATATCATTTAATAAAAATATCCATATCTTCAATAAAATGTAGAAAATTGCTCCGAGATCAGAAAAATCTGCAAAAATGTCTGTTGGACAGGGAGATCGTCATCTTCAACTGAAAAATAAGAGAAGACAAACTTAGGACAAAATGATATCATTTAATAAAAAGATCCATATCTTCTAGAAAATGCAGAAAATATCTTTGAGCTAAGTAAAATCCGCAAAAATGACCGTTGGAACAGATAGATCACCATCTTTAACTGAAAACTAAGGGAAGACAAAATTATGCCAAAAAACATATCATTTTATAAAAGATGCACATATTCCAGAAAATACAGAAAATAGATCTTTGCTAAGTAAAATTCGTAAAAATATCTGTTTGAACCGGGAGATCACCATCTGCAATTGAAATATAAGAGAATACAAAATTATGCTTAAAAATCATATCATTAAATGATATGATATCCGTTTGATGCTTGGACCATCAAGGCGGATAAAATCGAAGCGGGGCCTGGATGAAGTTTTGCCTTATCAGTCACAAGGCGCTACTGTAACAGGGTGTACAGTCCAGTATTCTGTGTTTGCCCCTTTACTAGTTGGCATACCATGCATCTGGACACATATCGAAAATGTAGAAAATAGCTTGGAGTTCAGAAAAATCCGTAAAAACATCTGTTGGAACCGGAAGATCGCCATCTTCTTCTAAAATATAAGAGATGACCAAATTAGGCCAAAATATCAAATGATTTAATAAAAAGATCCATATCTTCCAGAAAATAGCCTCGAGGTCAAAAAATCTGCAAAAATGTCCGTTGGAATTAGGAGATCGCCATCTTCAGCTTAAAAAATAAGAGAATACAAAATTAGGCCAAAAAATCATATAATTTAATTAAATGATCCATTTATTCCATAAAATGTAGAAAAATATCTCCGAGCTCAGAAAAATCAGCAAAAATTTCCGTATCAACTAAAGAAGAGAAGACAAAATTAGGCTATAAAAATCATTTCATTTAATAAAAAGGTCCATATCTTTAAAAAATGAAGAAAATAGCCTGGAGCTCAAAAAAATCCTCTCAAATGTCCGTTGGAACGGAGATCGCCATCTTCAACTAAAAATATGAGACAAAATTAGGCCAAAAAATATTAACATTTAATAAAAAGGTCCATATCTTCCAGAAAATGTGGGAAAATTGCCCAAAACTATGAAAAATCAGGAAAAATGTCCGTTGGAATCGGTAGATTGCCATCTTCAACTGAAAAAAAATAAGAAAAGACAAACGTAGGGTATAAAAATCATATCATTTAATAAAAAGAAACATATCTTCAATAAAATGTAGAAAATAACACTGAGCTCAGAAAAATCAGCAAAAATGTCTGTTGTAACCAGGAGATCGCCATCTTCAACTGAAAAATATGAGAAGACAAAATTAAGCCAAAATTAATATGATTTAATAAGAAGATCAATATCTTTTAAAAAATTTAGAAAATATCTGTGATGTCAAATAAATCAGCAAAAATGTTCGTTAGAATCGGTAGGTTGCCATCTTATACTGAAAAATAAGAGATGAAAAATTATGCCAAAAATTCATATCATTTATAAAAAAGATTCATATCATCCAGAAAAAGTAAAAAAAAATGCCCCGAGCTAAGAAAAATCTTCAAAAATGTCCTCTGCAACCGGCAGATTGCCATATTCAACTAAAAAATTTGAGAAGACAAAATTAGGCAACAAAAATCTTGTCGTTTAATAAAGAGATCCATATCTTTAATAAAAAATAGAAAATAGCCTGAAGTTCAGAAAAATCTGTAAAAATATCTGTTGGAACTAGGATATTGCCATCTTCAAATCCAAAATATGAAAAGACAAAATTAGGCTATAAAAATCACATCATTTAATATAAGGAATCTTATCTTCCAAAAAGTGTACAAACTAACCCCGAGCTCAGAAAAATTAAAGACGACAAATTAGGCCAAAATATCATTTCATTAAATAAAATGATACATATCTTCCAAAAAAGTGGAAAACGGTTCGGAATTCAAAAAAATCCGACAAAATGTTCGTTGAAACCGGGAGATCGCCATCTTCAACTGGAATATAAGAGAAGACAAAATTAAGCCAAAAATAAAATCATTTAATAAAAAGATCCATATGGTCTAGAAAATTTAGAAAATAGCCACGAGGTTAGAATAATCCGCAAAAATATCTGTTGGAATCAAGAGATCGTCATATTCAGCTGAAAAATAAGAGAAAACAAAATTTGGCCAAAAATCATATCATTTAATAAAAATATCCATAACATCCCAAAAATGTTGAAAAGTAGCACCGAGCTCAGAAAAATACGTAAAAATGTCCGTTTGACTCGGGAGATTACCATCTTTAGCTGAAAAATAAGAGAAGACAAAATTATGTTATAAAAATCGTATCATTTAATATAAATATCCATATCTTATAGATAATGTAGAAAATATCCCGGAGCTAAAAAAATCTGAACGAATGTAAATTGGAAACGGGAGATCTCCATCTTCAATTGAAAAAAGAGAACACAAAATTGAGCCAAAAATCATATCATTTAATTAAAATATACAAATCATCCAGAAAAGTTAGAAAAATAGTCCCAAGGTAAGAAAAATCCACAAAAATGTCGGTTGGAACGAGTA
Source organism: Scilla litardierei (assembly GCA_030789695.1). Classification (NCBI taxonomy): domain Eukaryota; kingdom Viridiplantae; phylum Streptophyta; class Magnoliopsida; order Asparagales; family Asparagaceae; genus Scilla; species Scilla litardierei. Next base: position 66,123,323 of record CM061140.1, read on the forward strand.
GATCGCCATCTTCAACTGAAAAAAAATAAGAGATGACAAATGTAGGCTATAAAATCATATCATTTAATAAAAAATACTTATCTTTCATAAAATATAGACAGTAGCACCGAACTCATAAAAATCCGCAAAAATGTCCGTTGGAACCGGGAGATCGCATTCTTCAACTGAAAAATAGGAAAAGACAAAATTAGACCAAAAATCATTTCGTTTAATAAAAGATACATATAATCCAGGAAATTTAGAAAATAGCCCCGAGGTCAGAATAATACACAAAAATATCCGTTGGAACCCGGAGATTGCCATCTTCAACTTTAGAATAAGGGAAGAGAAATTTAGACCATAAAGTTCATATCATTTAATATGAAGTTCCAAATCTTCCAGAATATGTAGAAAATAAACTGGAGGTCAGAAAAATCCGCAAAAATTTCCGTTGGAAACGTGAGATCACCATCTTCAATTGAAAAAAATAAGAGAAGACAAACCTAGGCTATAAAAATCATTTCATTTAATAAAAAGTCCTATATTTTTCCATAAAATGTTGAAAATAACACCGAGCTCAGAAAATTCTGCAAAAATTTACGTTGGAACCGAGAGATCGCCATCTTCAACTGAAAAATAAGAGAAGACAAAATTAGGCTATAAAAATCATATCATTTAATATGAAGATTCATATCTTATAGAAAATATGGAAACTATTCTTGAGCTCAGAAAAATCCACAAAAATGTTCGTTGAAACTAGGAGATCGTCATCTTCATTTGATAAATAGAGAAGACAAACTTAGGCCAAAAATCATACTATTTCATAAAAAGATCAATATCTTTCAGAAAATATAGAGAAATAGACTCAAGCTAAGAAAAATCCCCAAAAATGTCCATTGGAACCAAAAATAAATGAAGATAAACGTAGGCTTTAAAATTCATATCAGTTATAAAAATGTAGAAAATAGTACCAAGCTTATAAAAATCCGTAAAAATATCCATTGGAATAGAGAGATTGCCATCATCAATTGAAAAATAAGAGAAGACAAAATTAGGACAAAAATCATATCATTAATAATAAGATCCATATCTTCCAGAAAATTTAGAAAATAGTCCAACGGTCGGAATGATACGTAAAATGTCTATTATTAACAGGAGATCGCAATTTCAACGAAAAAATAAAAGAAGAAAAAATTAGGCCAAAAATCATATCATTTAATAAAAGATCCATAGCTTCTCGAAAATGTAGAAAAATAGCACCGAGCTCAGAAAAATCCGCAAAAATGTCCATTGGAACCGTGAGATCGACATCTCCAACTAAAAAGTAAGAGATTATAAAATTAGGTTATAAAAATCATTTCATTTAATATAAAGATTCATATTGTACAAAAATATAGAAAATAGCACGAAGCTCAAAAAAATCCGTACAAATGTCCGTTGGAAACAGGAGATCTCCATCTTCAAATTAAAAAAGAGAAGAAAAAATCAGGCCAAAAAATCATATCATTCCATAAGAAGATATATATCTTCAAGAAAATGTAGAAAAATAGTCTCAAGCTAAGAAAAATCTGTAAAATATCCGTTGAAATCGGGAAACCGTCATCTTGAATTGAAAAAAAATAAGAGAATACAAACTGTTACGCCTATTTGACCGAGACCCCAAAAGACACGAGCCCAGGAGCCCGACTACTGGTCGAGAGCCCATCTGCATCCTCAAGCCCATTCAACAAAGGCCCTGTAAGGGATCTTCTCGAATGTCGATCCGACCCGGCCCCGATAACCCGCTGGTCACTCACCCACTCCTGCGAAAACCGTTCCCCCGAACGCGCGACCACTAAATGGCGGTAATGGGGAGGTGCTGGAATGGCGAAGAGAGCGGCGGTGAGGGGGCGGATTGATGGGGCACGATCGAGGGCGGGCGTGGGAAGTGGGCCAGAGGCAATCACGCCGGGAGCTCTACAAAAGGGCTCGGAGGACGACGAAGAGAGGGACCGCATCTCAGGTATCTAAAGCCTAAGGTACTCCATCAACGACCTAGTTCCTCCTTTCCATCTCCTTCCTCCCCCGCTCGTGCCGTGAGACGCCGTTCCGATCTCCTCACGAGTCGAACCGTCTCCGCCGGGCCTCCTCTTTCAGATCTCTGTCTGACTTAGGCATCGGAGGGGGTTTGGCCGGAACCAAGGTCCGGCCCCCTGACGAGCGTTCTCGTCTACGCAGGAGGACATCTGATCAACGGGCCGAGGCTCCCCCTCGCCCCTCGCCGACCGTGCACCCCGCTGGACGAGTGAGGCTTCCCCTCATCGTCCGACCGCCGAGGCCGAGCACATCCCACCGAGGCCGAGCGTCTCGCCCAGGGCCGAGGCTTCTCCTCGCCCTTCGCCGACCAAGCATCTAGCTGGACGACTGAGGCTACCCCTCGTCGTCCTACCTCCGAGTCCGTGCTCGACCATCCGAGGCCGAGCGTCTCAACCAGGGCCGAGGCTTCCCCTCGCCCCATCCGCATCGACTCGAAGCCCCCGAGGGACCCAAACGGGCCCCTTGACCACGTTGACCGGGTTGTCCACGGTCAACGCTTTGTAGTGAGAAAACACTCTGAAACATCTGGCGCCGTCTGTGGGAAGCGAAAACCGTCCCACGAAATAGCAAACCACACCAACAATGGCACGAGCCAGCAATGGAAGGAAGCGCATGCCCCCCATCCCGGAGGAAGGGAATGGCGCATCAAACGGCAACCCCGAGGACATGCCCGTCGGCGACCACCCCGCCCTCTCAACCGAAGAGACCGGCGGCTCAGAACTGGCCACGCAGGGACAGCTCCGCGCCCTGGCTCAGGAGACCAACGCGAGCCTCCAGACATTGGTCGCGACGGTACAGCAGCTCGTCGGCCCTGCGCCGTCCAACGGAGGCACGTTGGACGATAGCCATCGATGGGCGGGGGGTCCCCCGCACTTGCGGTCCGCCGTGGTCGACGACCACGGGACCCTGAAACCGAACACGGAGCGTCGATTCACGCTGCCCGGCTCTCGTCAGGCGAGGTCACGTGCCTCCTCCCCTTATCGTGAAAGGAGCCGAAGAGAAACCGAAGGGACGGAGGGCGAATCGATAACGGCATCATCTCGTCGGTCGCGGTCGTCCCGCCGCAGGAGAAGCGAACGACACCACTCAAGAGACCGATCGCGGCGGAGCAGGAGCTCCCGCAGGAGGAGTCGGGAACGTCGGGTCAGCCCGACCCCAAGCGTGGCGAGGGTCGCGGAGCCAGCCCCGCCGGCGCCTGTGCTTCCTCCACCCCCGATCGAGCCAGAGGCAGGCGAATACCGCATCCCCGGGGGCATCCACGGAGACCGGTGCCCCTTATCACGGAGAATAACCGACGCACGGGTCCCCTCTCGATTCAGGATCCCGGTGCTGGGAAAGTACGACGGAATAGGGGACCCGGGACACCACGTGATGGACTACGAGGGGGACATGGCCTTCCAGGGAGCTGACGATGACTTGCTTTGCCGGGGCTTCTATTCTACTCTCAGGGGAGCGGCAAGGACCTGGTACCACAGCCTGCCCGGCCGCTCCATCGACAGCTTCGAGCAACTCACCCAGTTGTTCTGCAAACAATTCATGGCGGGGAGGCTGATCAAACCTGGTGCTGAACATCTGTTCAACGTAGTGCAAGGCCCGGCCGAACCGCTCCGACTGTTCATGCGCCGCTTCAATGCGGAAAGGCTGAACGTGAACAACCCTCCCGACCTGGTGGTCCAGACGGCCCTTAAGAAAGGGCTTCGCCACCGAGGCCTCAAGAAGTCCCTTCACAACGATCCCCCGAAGGACCTCCCCGGGATCATGGCGAGGGCCGAGCGCTTCATGCTGACCGAGGAGGCCCTGGCCGAGGATGCAGGAAAGGCCACTCGAGGGACCAAGCGCGGCGACGGCGGACGAGTCAGCCCCGAAGGATACCGGACCGAGAAGAGGCCGAGGAACAGGCAGCGGGGAGAAAGCGCGAGGGACACCACCCCAGACGCCGTCCTCGCCCAAGTACAGAAGGAAGAGCGAGATGATCGCCCCCCACCGAAGGCTAGAAGAGGTGGGAAGAACAGGGAGAAGTACTGCAAGTACCATAAGGACGATGGTCATGACACCGAAGACTGCTGGCATTTGAAGAAGGACATTGAGAAGCTGATGAGCCGGGGGCACGCCAGGAACCAGGCCGACGAGCCGGCCCATGGAGAAGGGACCTCCACGCAGCCAGACAAGGGGAAGAAGATCAACACCGTCCAAGGTCCCCTCCGCATCATAGAGTGAGCGGGCGATGTCTCTCCCCCCGGTTGCAGCCTAGTAAGAGGGAGTTATCTAGGTTTACATCCCTCTGTCTAGCTTCATTTCCTTTCTTTTCCCTTTTTCCTCCAAATGTACCGGTCCGACAGGACTCTTGAGAGTACAAATGCATTCCCTTTTTTGTCTTTTCTTAAATCCCCGACGGAATTGACATGTCACCAATAGCGCACAAGAACGGGGACCGCCGCCTCACTGGAGGAGGAAGAGGAGCTTTGTCCTCGCCGACTGACTCCTGTGCTCATAAGACTGGGGGCAATTCCCCCAGCAGGCACGGACGCCGACCGGTCCTAAGCCGAGGAGCTTTGCCCTCGCCGACCGACTCCTGCGCTCATAAGTCTGGGGGCGATCCCCCCAGCCAGCGCGAACGCCGACCGGTTCTAAGTCGAGGGACTTTGCCCTCGCAGACCGACTTCCGCGCTCATAAGCCTGGGGCGGTTCCCCCAGCAGGCATGGACGCCGACCGGTCCTAAGCCGAGGAGCTTGGCCCTCGCAGACCGACTTCCGTGCCCATAAGCCTGGGACAGTTCCCCCAGCAGGCATGGACGCCGACCGGTCCTAAGCCGAGGAGCTTGGCCCTCGCAGACCGACTTCCGCGCCCATAAGCCTGGGACAGTTCCCCCAGCAGGCACGGACGCCGACCGGTCCTAAGCCGAGGAGCTTTACCCTCGCCGACCGACTCTTGTGCTCATAAGTCTGGGGGCAACTCCCCCGAGACACGGACGCCGACCGGTCCTAAGCCGAGGAGCTTTTACCCTCGCCGACCGACTCCCGCACTCATAAGTCTGGGGAGAATCCCCCCAGCCAACGCCAACGTCGTCCAGTCCTAGGCCAAGAACAAGGCGACAACGCAAAGTACACGAGAAGCCCGAGTAAGTCAATTTCGTTTATAATAGTTAACCAGAGTACAAAAATGTGTCTTATTTACAGGGGATCGAGGCGAAGGAAACACCCTACAAACAATCTACTCACGACGAATGACAGAGTTCTTCGCCTACGGAAGCTAGATCGACACCGACAGAGCAAAATTGGTTGACAAAAGACCCGAAGTAGGTAGCCCAAGCTAGCAGCCATGCAACCAGCAATTATTGGCCACGGAGCCAACGACGAAGCCGAAGGAGATAGCGGGGGCCAGGGATCCATTTCAAGTAGACTGGCCCAAAGCGAAGCGGATGCTAAAAAATTTGAGGATAAGGCCGGGAGGGACTGCTTAGGGAGCCCGAGCTCGGGAGGACACATCCTCGGGCACTTCGCCCTGCTCGGAGCGAGGGGGATCGACCGACGGAGGGGCTTGCCGGACACGCTCCGCACATTCCCGGAAGGAAGACTGGACGACTTCGACGATCCGAGGGGCGATGAGGTCTTCATACTTACCGAAGGCCTCCCTGAGGACCTCGAAGATCCTCTTCCCCAGGGTCTCGACGACGCCCTTCTCCACCTCCTCTGCAAGCCGCATCACTTGGCGCCGATCCGACAGTTCCCTCTGAAGCTCCTCCCTCTCCAGGCGGAACGACTCCGCCGCTTCCTCAGCCGACTGATGAGCATCCTCCAGCTTTCCTTGGAGGTCACCCACTTGTCCCTCCAACTCGGCCACACGGAGGTTGAGGCGCCGAGACTCCATCTGAGCCTCCGTCATGGCCACCTCGGCCGCCCCGGCCCGCTCCTGAGCCTTCATGGTGGACTCCTCCAGCTTCCTCAAGAGGATGGCTCGCCGCTGCAGCTCCACGGCGAGCGTCGACCCCTGGAAAACGGGACATGAGCTAAAAAGGAAGTGAAGGGAAAGAAAGGACCGCGAGAGGGCCGAACCTGTTGAAGGGCCCAAACCAAAGAATCCGACACCTTGTCGGCGGGAATCTTCTCGAGGGTGCTGCGGTCCCGGGGGAAGACGGAGCTCTCGGCCACCTGCTGGGCCAGGGCTCGGTCGGCGAACACCGAACTCCCGGGGGCAACATCGAGGGAAGCCATATGGCTCGCCAATAGCGCTCCGATTCCCGGGGACGGAAGCGGGGACGCTGCGATGGGGGTGGTTGTCAGAGTCACCTGAAGATCCCCGGTGGTGCCTGCAGGAGGCACAGAACTGGCCGGGCTGGAGGGCTCCGCGTCCTCCTTCCTCTTCTTCCCTCCGCGAGGCTCCACGAGCGCCGAAGGAGAGCGCTTCCGCCTTGCCCCATCTCCACTCTCGGGGACGGGAGGGGACGCTCCGAGGGCGAGGGGGACTACACCGGACCCGTCATTACCCCCTGCCTCTCGGGCTGGTGGGGCAGGTCCGGCCTTTACTACGCCCCCGGGGAGGAGATCGCTAGAAGAAGAGGCAGGAGGCACGGCCACTACCTTGCCCACAGAGGGCTCGGCTCGGCGCACCTCCTCCTCAACGGTCCGTCGAGGCGCCCTTCCGGAGGTACTGCCTCGGCTCCGAGCAGCTCCACGACGGATCAGCTCATCGACGTCACGGACGAACTCGCGGCCTGCCATCCCTGCAAAGGAAACCGAAATCAGGATGAGTCACAGGGCAGTCCGAGGAGGAAAAAGCGACCTACCCAGGGACCACAAGATGGCCTTCAGGAGTAGGTCATCCAACAAAGACCAGATGGACTTCGATTCCAAAGGAAGAGCCGACAGCGTCGCGGCGGCTGCCTGATCAACATCCGAAAGGGCTAGCGGCGGGCGAGGTTGGACAGACGCTCCCCAACTTGTCAAAATCTGGGCCTCACCCAAGAAGACCACGAAGACATAATCCGAGTTCCAATCCCCTGACCAGCGGGGTAACCCGATCAGGCATTCCCTCCTCGAACGGGCTCGGAGTAGCAGCCATGACCCCGGACCGACCGTCTGGACCTGGTAAAAGTGGAAGAGAAGGGGGAGAGACGGCTCCAGACCACGGGTACAGCAGAGCGTTACGAAGCCCGTCAGTACCGCGATCGAACACGGGGTGAACTGACACAGGGACACCGTGAAATGTTCCATGACCTGGATGAAGAAGGGATGGAGCGGGAAGCGAAGACCCAGGCGGAACATCTCGACGTAGGCGCCGACCTCATTGCTCCTCGGAAGGCAAACCCGCTCGTCGACAAATGGAACTCGAACCTCGTATGGGAAGCAGAGATATCTTTCCCGGATCTCCGCGGCCACCGAAGGAGGAGTCCTCGACGGCGTACGGAGGACAACCGGGGGCACATTAAGCCGTACGGCAGCCGACGCCACGTCATCACGGGCGTAGTCTGGAAAAAGTTTCTCCTTCCCCTTATCTTGAAGAGAACGACTCCCGGCGGGGGAACCTGATTCCCCTAGCCGGGGCTCGCCCCGCCTGGACTCCGGAGGATCCCTCGCCCTTTGACCAGAACCGCCTATCCTAAGAGCAGCCATAAGATGAAAGCGAGAGAGGAATTACCTTTTTTCGACTAGTCTGGAGAAGGCAAGGAAGCGAAGGCGACGGGAAACTCCGAGTTGTGGAAAGCTTTGAATACCGGGAGGAGCAAGAGAGAAGTGGAGATCAACGCGGCTGAGGATCTTATATACCGGGCGCAGGGGTGAATTCGAAGCGGTTGACAAGAACGCGCGGCAGGCTTCGAAGAACTGGCGGCGTTTCGAAACCGGCGCCAGGGGAAGTCCAATCGATCCGCCTCATCATGACCTACATTTATGACCACGCCTCGGCTGAAGCGCCACTCGGAACCCCAGGAGGCGTAGCGGTTATACCAAGCTAGCCGAGGCCGATCGATCCCACCGATGGCGGCGCCCGAACCCCTCAGCTTCTCAATTGAAGACGGCCCCGCGAACGGTGGGGGTAAGTTTGCAGCCACACGTGGCGGCATCAGAGGACCGACGGCGCTTCGGAGCCCGCGCCTTAAAAATATCGAACGGGCCCACCCATGATGACGACTAATAAATGAGTCGGCATCGACTGGCGAGCTTGTCAAAATCGGCAGAGGTCACATCGGCCGAGCCGAACAGGCCGAAGCCAATCAACTCGACCGATGGGGGCAATTGTTACGCCTATTTGACCGAGACCCCAAAAGACACGAGCCCAGGAGCCCGACTACTGGTCGAGAGCCCACCTGCATCCTCAAGCCCATTCAACAAAGGCCCTGTAAGGGATCTTCTCGAATGTCGATCCGACCCGGCCCCGATAACCCGCTGGTCACTCACCCACTCCTGCGAAAACCGTTCCCCCGAACGCGCGACCACTAAATGGCGGTAATGGGGAGGTGCTGGAATGGCGAAGAGAGCGGCGGTGAGGGGGCGGATTGATGGGGCACGATCGAGGGCGGGCGTGGGAAGTGGGCCAGAGGCAATCACGCCGGGAGCTCTACAAAAGGGCTCGGAGGACGACGAAGAGAGGGACCGCATCTCAGGTATCTAAAGCCTAAGGTACTCCATCAACGACCTAGTTCCTCCTTTCCATCTCCTTCCTCCCCCGCTCGTGCCGTGAGACGCCGTTCCGATCTCCTCACGAGTCGAACCGTCTCCGCCGGGCCTCCTCTTTCAGATCTCTGTCTGACTTAGGCATCGGAGGGGGTTTGGCCGGAACCAAGGTCCGGCCCCCTGACGAGCGTTCTCGTCTACGCAGGAGGACATCTGATCAACGGGCCGAGGCTCCCCCTCGCCCCTCGCCGACCGTGCACCCCGCTGGACGAGTGAGGCTTCCCCTCATCGTCCGACCGCCGAGGCCGAGCACATCCCACCGAGGCCGAGCGTCTCGCCCAGGGCCGAGGCTTCTCCTCGCCCTTCGCCGACCAAGCATCTAGCTGGACGACTGAGGCTACCCCTCGTCGTCCTACCTCCGAGTCCGTGCTCGACCATCCGAGGCCGAGCGTCTCAACCAGGGCCGAGGCTTCCCCTCGCCCCATCCGCATCGACTCGAAGCCCCCGAGGGACCCAAACGGGCCCCTTGACCACGTTGACCGGGTTGTCCACGGTCAACGCTTTGTAGTGAGAAAACACTCTGAAACACAAACGTTGGCCTTAAAATCATATTATTTAATAAAAAGTTCTATATATTCCATAATATGTAGGAAATAACACCAAGCTTAAAACAATATGCAAAAAAGTCTGCTGGAACCGGGAGATCGCCATCTTCAATAAAAAATAAGAAAAAACAAAATTAGGCTATAAAAATCATATCATTTAATAAAAAGATCCATATCTTTTCGAAAATTTAGAAATTATTTCGGAGCTCAGAAAAATCTGCAAAAATGTTCATTGAAACCTGGAGATCACCATCTTCAACTAAAAATAAGAGAAGAAAAAATTAGGTCAAAAATCATATTATTTAATTAAAAGATTGATAACTTCCCAAAAATGTCGAAAAATAGCCCCGAGTTTTGAAAATTTTGGAACCGAGAGATCGCCATCTTCAACTGAAGGGGAAGAAAAGACAAAAATATGTTATAAAAATCAAATCATTTAATATAAAGCTTCTTATTTTACAGAAAATGTAGAAAATAGTTCGAAGCTCGGAAAAATCCGAAATAATGTCCATTGAAACAGGGAGATTGCCATCTTCAACAGAAAAATAAAAGACGACAAAATTAGGTCAAAAATCATATCGTTTAATAAAAAGATACATACCTGCCATAAAATGTGGAAAATAGCACCGAGCTCAGAAAAATCTGCATAAACATTCGTTGGAATCGGGAGATCGCAATATTACACTAAAAAATAATAGAAGACAAACTTAGGCCAAAAAATCATTTCATTTAATAAAAAGATTCATATCTTTCAGAAAATGTAGACAAATAGTTCCAAGTAAAGAGAAGTTCACCAAAATGTCCGTTGAAACTGGTAGATAGCAATCTTCACCTTAAAATAAGAGAAGAAAAATGTAGGCAATAAAAATCATCTCATTTAATAAAAAGAACATATTTTCCATAAACAAATAGAAAATAGCACATAGCTCAGAAAAATCTACAAAAAATATCAATTGGAACCGGGAGATCGCCATCTTCAACTAAAAATAAGAGAAGGCAAAATTATGCCAAAAATCAAATCAGTTATAAAAAGATCCATATTTTGCAAAAAAAGAAAATAGCCCTAAGATCAGAAAAATCTGCAAAAATGTCCGTTGGAACCGATAGATTGCCATCTTCAGCTAAAAAAATAAGAAAAGACCAAATTTGGCCAAAAATCACATTTAATGAAAAGATTATTAACTTCTCGAAATTGCAGAAATATAGCCCCGAGCTCAGAAAAATCCGCAAAAATGTCTGCTGGAACTGAGAGATCGTCATTTACGGCTGAAAAATAAGAGATAACAAAATTATGATATAAAAATCATATCATTAAATTGATATAACCATATCTTATAGATAATGTAGAAAATAGCCTGGAGCTCAAAAAACCGCACAAATGTAAATTGGAACCAAGAGATCGCCATCTTCAACTGAAAAAAGGAAGACAAAATTAGGCCAAAAAATCATATCATTTAATTAAAATACCCTTATCTTCCAGAAAAGTTAGAAAAATAGTCACTGGCTAAGAAAAATCCGTAAAAATGTCTGTTGGAACTGGTAAATCGCCATCTTCAACTGAAAAAAATAAGAGAAGACAAATATAGGCTATAAAAATTATATCATTTAATAAACAGGAGATCCCCATCTTCAACTAAAAAATAAAAGAAGAAAAAATTATGCCAAAAATCATATCATTAAATAAAAAGATACATATATTCATGAAAATTTAGAAAATAGCCACGAGGTCAGAATAATATGCAAAAATGTCCGTTAGAACAGGGAGATCGCCATCTTCAACTAAAACATAAGAGAAGACAAAATTAGGCCATAAAAATCAAATCATTTAATAGAAAGATTCATATCTTCCAAAATATGTAAAAAATAGCTTAAAGCTGAGAAAAATCCGCAAAAATTTCCGTTGGAACCGAGACATCACCATCTTCAACTGAAAAATAAGAGATGGCAAATGTAGGCTATAAAAATCATATCAATTAATAAAAAGTTCTATATCTTTCATAAAATGTAAAAAATAGCACTGAACTTAAAAAAATCCGCAAAAATATTCATTGGAACTGGGAGATCGCTATCTTCAACTGAAAAATAAGAGAAGACAAAATTAAGATCTAAAATCATATCATTTAATATAAAGATTCATATCTTTCATAAAATGTAGAAAGTAGCTCTGTGCTCAGAAAAATCCGCAAAAATGTTCGTTGGAACCGGTAGATCATCATCTTCATGTGAAAATAGAGAAGACAAAAATTAGGCCAAAAAATCATATTATATCATAAAAGTTTCCATATCTTTTAGAAAAAGTAGAAAAACAGTCTCAAGCCAAGAAAAATCCATAAAGGCGTCCATTGGAACCGGGAGATCGACATCTTCAACAGAAAAACTGAAAAAAAAAGAGAAGACGAACGTACGCTATAAAAATCTTATCATTTATAAAAATGTAGAAACTAGCACCGAGCGTATAAAAATCCACAAAAATGTCCGTTGGAACAGGGGGATCGCTATCTTCAACTGAAAAAATAACAGAAGACAAAATTATTCCAAAATTCAAAACGTTTAATAAAAAGAACCATATCGTCTAGAAAATTTAGAAAATAGTCTCAGGTCAGAATAATACGCAAAATGTCTGTTAGAAACATGAGATCGCTATATTCAACTGAAAAATAAAAGAAGACAAAATTAGGCCAAAAATCATATCATTTAATAAAAAGATCCATAACTTCTCGAAAATGTAGAAAAATAGCCCCGAATTCAGTAAAATCCGCAAAAAATGTCCCTTGGAACTATGAGATCGCCATCTTCAACTGAAAAATAAGATAAGACAAAGTTGGTTATAAAAATCATATTATTTAATATAAAGATTCATTTTATACAAAAAAATATAAAAGAAGACAAAATTAGGCTAAAAATCTTATCATTTAATAAACAGATTCATAACTTCTTGAAAATGTAGAAAAATAGCTCCGAGCTCAAAAAATCCACAAAAATGTCCCTTGGAACCGGGAGATCGCTATCTTCAATTGAAAAATAAGAGATGACAAAATTAGGTTATAAAAATCATACCTTTTAATATAAAGATTCGTATTATACAAAAAATATAAAATTGCATGTAGCTCCAAATGAATCCGTACAAATATCCATTGTAACCTGGAGATCGCCATCTTCAAAGTAAAAAAAGAGAAGACAAAATTAGGCAAAAAAATTTTCTCATTTCATAAAAAGATACATATCTTCCAAAAAATATACAAGAATGGTCTCAAACTAAGAAATCTGCAAAAATGTCCATTGGAACCGGAGATCGCCATCTTCAATTGAAAACATAAGAGAAGAAAAATATATGCTATAAGAATAATGTTATTTAATAAAAAGTTCTTTATCTTCCATAAAATGAAGAAAATAGCACCGAGCACAAAAAATATGCAAAAATGTCCGTTGGAACCGGGAGATCGCCATCTTCAACTTAAAAATAAGAGAAGACAAAATTACTATAAAATCATATCATTTAATAAAAAGATACTTAACTTTCCGAAAATGTTGAAAATAGCCACGAGCTCAGAAAAATATGCAAAAATATTTGTTGGAACCGAAAGAACGCCATATTTAACAGAAAAAATAAGAGAAGAAAAAATTAGGTCAAAAAGTCATATTATTTAATTAAAGATCTATAACTTCCTGAAAATGTAGAAAAATAGCCTTCAGCTTAGAAAAATCAGAAAAAATGTCTGTTGGAACCGAAGGATCGCCTTCTTCAACTAAATAATTAGAGAAGACAAAAATTAGGTTATAAAAATCATATCATTTAATATAAAGATTAATATCATACAGAAAATGTAGAAAATGGCTCGGAGCTCAGAAAAATCCGAAAAAATGTCCGTTGGAACCGGAAGACTGCCATCTTCAAATGAAAAATAGAAGAAGACAAAGTTGGGCCGAAAATTCATATCATTTAATAAAAATATACATATTCGCCATAAAATGTAGAAAATAGCATCGGGCTCAGAAAAATCAACACAAATTGTTTGTTGGAACCAGGAGATCGCCATCTTCGACTAAAAAACTAAAGAAACAAAATTAGGCTATAAAAATCATAAAATTTAATATAAAGATTCGAATCTTACAGAAAATGTAGAAAATAGCACGGCGCTTAGATAAATCTCGTAAAAATGTTTGTTGAAACTAGGAGATCACCATCTTCAATGAAAAAGATAAGAGAAGACAAAATTATGCCAAAAATCATATCATTTAATAATAAGATACATATCTTCGAGAAAATGTAGAAAAATAGCCCTGAGCTCAAAAAAGTCGTAAAAATATATGTTGTAATTAAAAGATCGCCAGCTTCAACTGAAAAATAAGAGAAGACAAACTTAGACTACGAAAGCATATCATTTAATAAAAATATACAAATTTTCAATAAAAATGAAGAAAATAACACTGAGCTCTGAAAATTCAGCAAAAATGTCCATTGTAATCGGGAGATCGCCATCTTCAACATAAAATTATGGGAAGATA
>CM061140.1:66137597-66243168 GCA_030789695.1 Scilla litardierei
GAATATTGTCTTCTCTTATATTTCAATTAAAGATGACGATTTCCCGGTTTCAACGTGCATTTTTGGCCTAATTTTGTCTTCTCTGATATCATTTAATAAAACGATCATTATCTTCCAAAAAATGTGAAAAATAAACCAAAATTCAGAAAAATCCTTAAAAATGTCCTTTGGAACCGGGAGATCGCCATCTTCAACCGAGATATAAGAGAAGACAAATAAGACCAAAAAATCATATCATTTAATAAAAAGATAGTCATCATCAACTTAAAAATTAGAGAAGACAAAATAAGGAAACAAAAATCATATCAATTAATACAAAGATACTTCTCTTCCTGAAAATATAAAAACTAGCCCGTTCTTAGAAAAATACGCATAAAATTCCGTTGGAAACAGGAGATCGATGTCTTCAACTGAAAAATAAGAGAAGACTAAATTAGGCCTTAAAAATCATATCATTTAATATAAAGATCAAAATCTTGCAGAAAATGTAGAAAATAGCTCAGAGCTCAGAAAAATTCGCAAAAAATGTCCGTTGGAGGGGAGATCGCTAGATTTTTCTAAAAAAATAAGAGAATGCACAATTAGGCCATAAAAATCACATCATTTAATATAAAGATAATTAACCTACAGAAAATGTAGAAAATAGCCCGGTGCTCAGAAAATTGCGTAAAACTTTACGTTGGAACCGGGAGATCGCCATATTCAACGGAAAAAAAACAGTAGACAAATTTAGTTGATAAATATCATATCATTTAATAAAAAGATTCATATCAACAATAAACTGTAGAAAATAGTTCCGAGTTTAGAAAAATCCATAAAAATGGCTGTTGGAACCAGGAGATCGACATCTTCAACTAAAAAACAGAGAAGACAAAATTATACTATAAAAATCATATCATTTAATATAAATATTCATATCTTACAGAAAATTTAGAAAATAGCCCGCAGCTCAGAAAAATCTCCAAAAATGTCGGTTGTAACCGGGCAATAGCCATCAATAAGAAAAAAATAATAGAAGACAAAATTTGGCCAAAAAAATCATATCATTTAATTAAAAGATCTATAAGTTCCCAAAAATGTAGAAAAATAGCCCCGAGCTTAGAAAAAGTGGCAAAAATATCCGTTGGAACGGAGAAATTGCAATATTCAACCGAAAAATAAGAGAAGACAAACTTAGTGTATAGATTCATACATTTATTATTAAAATCCATATCTTCCAGAAAATTTAGAAAATAGCCAGAAGCTAAGAAAATCTGCACAAATGTTCGTTGGAAATGGGAGATCGACATCTTCAACAGAAAAAGGAGAAGACAAAATTAGGCAAAAGAATCATATTATTTAATAAAAAGATCCATAACTTCCCGAAAATGTTGAAAAATAGGCCAAAGCTCAGAAATATCCGCAAATATGTCCGTTGGAAGCGGGAAATCGCCAACTTCAAGTGAAAAATAAGAGAAGACAAAATTAGGCTCCAAAAATCATATCATATAATAAAAAGTGCCATAACTTCAATAAATTGTAGAAAATAGCCCCGAGCTCAGAAAAATACTTAAAAATATCTGTTGAAACCGGGAGATCGTCATCTTTAACTGAAAATAAGAGAAGATAAAATTAGGTTATAAAAATTATTTCATTTAATCCAAACATACATATCTTACCAAAAATCTATAAAATAGCCCGGAACTCAGAAAAATCTGCAAAAATGTCTGTTGGAACTGAGAGATTGTCATCTTCATCTAAAAATATGAGAAGATAAAATTAGGCCAAAAATCATATTATTAAATAAAAGATACATGTCTTCTAGAAAATGTCGAAAATAGCCTCTGGGTCAAAAGAATCCCAAAAATGTCCTTAGAACCATGAGAATGCCATCTTCAACTGAAAAATAAGAGAAGACGGCATTAAGCCAAAAAATTATTCATTTAATAAATGATCCATATCTTCTAAAAAATGAAGAAAAATAGCCTAAGCTAACAAAAATCAGTAAAAATGTCCACTGGAACTGGTAGATCGCAATATTCATTTGACAAAATAAGAGAAGAAAAACGTAGAATATTAAAATCATATCATTAAATAAAAATTCATATCTTCCATAAAATGTTGAAAATAGCACCGAGCGTCGAAATATACGTTAAAATTTCTGTTGGAACCGGAAGATAGCCATCTTCAACCGAAAAATAAGAGTAGACAAAAAATTAAGCCAAAATCATATCATTTAATAAAAATATCCATTTCTTCAAGAAAATTTAGAAAATTGCCACGAGGTCAATTTGCAAAAATGTTTGAAGGAACCAGGCGATCGCCACCTTCAACTGAGAACTAAGAGAAGACAAATTTAGGCCAAAAAATCATATCATTTAATAAAAAGATTCATAACTTCCTGAAAATGTAGAAAAATTGGACCAAGTTCAGAAAAATCCGCAAAAATATTTGTTGAAACCGGGATATCGCCATCTTCAACTGTAAAATAAGAGAAGCCAAAATTAGTCTATAATAATAATATCATTTAATAAAAAGATCCATAACTTTCCAAATATTTAGAAAATATCCCGGAGTTCAGAACAATCCGCAAAAATATTCGTTGAAACCGTGAGATCGCCATCTTCAACTGAAAAAATAAGAGAAGAAAAAATTGCGTCAAAAAATCATATCATTTAATAAAAGATCCATAACTTCCCGAAAATGTAGAAAAATAGCACTGAGCTCAAAAAATCAACAAAAATGCCAATTGGAACCGGGAGATCGCCATCTTCAACTGAATAATACGAGAAGATTAAATTAGGATATAAAAATCAAATAATTTAATATAAAAATTCATTTCGTACAAAAATTGTAGAAAATAGCTCGGAGCTCTGAAAAATCCGAAAAAATGTCCGTTGGAACCGGGAGATCGCCATCTTCAATTGAAAATTAAAAGAAGACAAAATTCGGCCAAAATGATATCATTTAATAAAAAGATACATATTTGCCATAAATGTAGAAAATAACATCGAGCTCAGAAAAATCCGTACAATCTTCCATTGGAACCGGAAGATCGCATTATTCGACTGAAAAAAGAGAAGACTACATTAGGCCAAAAAAATCATATCATTTAATAAAAAGATTCATATCTTCCAGAAAAAGTAAAAATACCCCCCAGCTAAGAAAAATCCGCAAAAATGTCCATTGCTACTGGGAGATTGCCATATTCAACTAAAAAATATGAGAAGACAAAATTAAGATATAAAAATCTTGTCATTTAAAAAGAGATCCATATCTTTAATAAAATGTAGAAAGTAGCCTGGAGCTCAGAAAAATCCGCCAAAATGTCCGTTGTAACTGAGAGATTGCCATCTTTAACTGAAAAATATGAGAAGACAAAATCAGGCTATAAAAATCATATTATTTAATATAAATATTCTTATCTTCCAGAAAGTAAACAAAATAACACTGGGCTCAGAAAAATCCACAAAAATGTCCGTTGAAACTGGGAGATCGCCATCTTCAACTAAAAATAAGAGAAAATAAAATTAGGCCAAAATATCATATTATTTAATAATACGATACATATCGTCAAAAAGTGGTAAATAGCCCGAAACACAGAAAAATCTGCAAAAAGGTCTGTTGGAACCAGGAGATCGCCATCTTCAACTGGAATGTAAGAGAAGACAAAATTAGGTCAAAATATCATATCATTTAATAAAATGATGCATGTCTTCCAAAAAGTGGAAACTAGCCCGAAGCTTAGCAACATCCACAAAAATGCCCGTTGGAACCAGTAGATCGCCATCTTAAACTGTAAAATAAGAGAAGACAAAATTAAGCCAAAAAATCATATAATTTAATAAAAAGATCGCCATCTTGTACTGAAAATAAGAGAAAACAAATTTAGGCAATAAAAATCATATCATTTAATAAAAAGATCTATATCTATCATAATATGAAGAAAATAACACCAAGCTCAGAAAATGATATATAAAAATATTATCAGTTGAAGATGGCGATATTCCAATTACAACAGACATTTTTATTGATGAAGATGGTGATTTCCCGGTTCCAAATTTTGTCTTCTCTTATATTTCAATTAAAGATGGCGATTTCCAGGTTTCAATGGACATGTTTTGGCCTAATTTTTGTCTTCTCTGATATCATTTAATAAAACGATCATTATCTTCCAAAAAATGTGAAAAATTGCACAAAGCTTAGAAAAATCCCCAATAAATGTCCGTTGAAACCGGGAGATCGCCATCTTCAACCGATATATAATAGAAGACGAAATAAGACCAAAAAATCATATCATTTCATAAAAAGATAGTCATCATCAACTGAAAAATAAGAGAAGAAAAAATAAGGCAACAAAAATCATATCAATTAATATGAAGATACTTCTCTTCCTGAAAATATAGAAACTAGCCCAGCGCTTAGAAAATTCGTAAAAAATTCTGTTGGAAACGTGTGATCGCCGTCTTCAACTGAAAAATAAGAGAAGACAAAATTAGGCCTTAAAAATCATATCATTTAATATAAAGATCCAAATCTAACTGAAAATTTAGAAAATAGATCAGAGCTCAGAAAAACCCACAAAAATGCCTGTTGGAACCGGGAGATCACTATATTCATCTAAAAAATAAGAGAAGACAAAATTAGGCCATAAAAATCATATCATTTAATATAAAGATACATATCTTACAGAAAATGTAGAAAAAGCCTAGTACTTAGAAAATTTCGTTAAAATTTCCGTGGGAATCGGGAGATTGCCATATTCAACTGAAAAATAATAGTAGACAAACTTAGTCGATAAATATCATATCATTTAATTAAAAGATCCATATTTGCAATAAACTGTAGAAAATAGTTTCGAGTTTAGAAAAATCCATAAAAATGGCCGTTGGAACCGGGAGATCGACATCTTCAACTGAAAAATCAGAGAAGACAAAATAAGGCTATAAAAATCATATCATGTAATATAAATAATAGAATATTTAGAGTATAGCCCGGGGCTCAGAAAAATCTACAAAAATGTCAGTTGTAACCGGACAGTCGCCATCTTCAACGAAAAAAATAATAGAAGACAAAATTGGTCAAAAAATCATATCATTTAATTAAACGAGCTATATGTTCCCACAATGTAGAAAAATAGCCCCGAGCTTAGACAAATGGTCAAAAATATCCGTTGGAATGGGGAAATTGCATTCTTCAACCGAAAAATAAGAGAAGACAAACTTTGTCTATAAAATCATATCATTTATTATAAAAATCCATATCATTCAGAAAATTTAGAAAATAGCCAGAAGCCCAGAAAATCTGTCCAAATGTTCGTTGGAAATGGGAGATCGCCATCTTCAACAGAAAAAAGAGAAGACAAAATTAGGCCAAAAAATCATATCATTTAATAAAAAGATCCATAACTTCCCGAAAATATAGAAAAATAGGCCAAAACTCATAAATATCCGCAAATATGTCAGTTGGAAGCAGGAGATCGCCATCTTCAAGTGAAAAATAAGAGAAGACAAAATTAGGCTCCAAAAATCATATCAAATAATTAAAATAGCCATATCTTTAATAAATTGTAGAAAATAGCCCCGAGCTCAGAAAAATCCGTTAAAATACTCATTGAAACCAAAAGATGGCCATCTTTAATTGAAAATAAGAGGAGAAAAAATTAGGCTATAAAATTCATTTCATTTAATCTAAAGATACATATCTTACCGAAAATGTATAAAATAGGCCGGAGCTCAGAAAAATCTGCAAAAATGTCTGTTGGTACAGGGACATCGCCATCTTCCTCTGAAAAATGTGAGAAGATAAAATTAGGCCAAAAATTATATTATTTAATAAAAGATCCATATCTCCCAGAAAATGTAGAAAATAGCCTCTAGGTCAAAAATCTGCAAATATCTCCGTTGGAATTATGAGAATGCCATCTTCAACTGAAAAATAAGAGAACACAACATTAATCCAAAAAATCATATCATTTAATAAAATGATCCATATCTTCCAAAAGATGAAGAAAAATAGCAACAAGCTAAGAAAAATCAGCAAAAATGTCCACGGTTACTGGTAGATTGCAATATTCATCTGAAAAAATAAGAGAAGAAAAACGTAGGATATAAAAATCATATCATTAAAAAAATAAATATCTTCGATAAAACGTAGAAAATAGCACCGAGCTTCGAAATATCCGCAAAAATTTTCGTTGGAACCGGAAGATAGCCATCTTCAACTGAAAAATAAGAATAGACAAAAAATTAGGCCAAAATCATATCATTTAATAAAAATATTCATTTCTTTAAGAAAATTTAGAAAATTCCCACAGGGTCAAAATAATTTGCAAAAATGTTTGTAGGAACCATGAGATCACCATCTTCAACTGAAAACTAAGAGAAAACAAATTTCGGCCAAAAAATCATATCATTTATTAAAAAGATCCATAACTTCCTGAAAATGTAGAAAAATAGAACCGAATTCTGAAAAATCCGCAAAAATATCTGTTGAAACCGGGATATCCACATCTTCAACTGCAAAAATAAGAGAAGACAAAATTAGGCCATAATAATCATATCATTTAATAAAAAGATCCATAACTTTCCAAATATTTAGAAAATAACTCGGAGTTCAGAAAAATCCGCAAAAATATTTGTTGAAACCGTGAGATCGCCGTCTTCAACTGAAAAAATAAGAGAAGAAAAAATTGGTTCAAAAATCATATCATTTAATAAAAAGATGCATAACTTCCCGAAAATGTAGAAAAATAGCTCCGAGCTCAGAAAAATCGACATAAATGTCCGTTGGAACCGAAAGATCGCCATCTTCAACTGAATAATAAGAGAAGATTAAATTATGTTTTAAAAATCAAATCATTTAATATAAAAATTCTTTTCGTACAGAAATTGTAGAAAATAGCTCGAAGCTCAAAAAATCTGCAAAAATGTTTGTAGGAACCAGGAGATCGCCATCTTCAACTGAAAAATAGGAGAAGACAAATTTAGGTCAAAAAATCATATCATTTAATTAAAAAGATCCATAACTTTCTGAAAATGTAGAAAGATAGAAACGAGCTCAAAAAATCCACTAAAATATCTGTTGAAACGGAAGATCACAATCTTCAACTGCAAAATAAAAGAAGACAAAATTAGCCTATAATAATCATATCATTTAATAAAAAGATCCATAACTTTTCAAATATTTAGAAAATAGAGTTCAGAAAAATCCGCAAAAATATTCGTTGAAACCGTGAGATCACCGCCTTCAACTGAAAAAATAAGGGAAGAAAAAATTGGGTCAAAAATCTTATTATTTAATAAAAAGATGAATAATTTCCTGAAAATGTGGAAAAATAGCTCCGAGCTCAGAAAAATCGACATAAATGTCCGTTGGAAACGAAACATCGCCACCTTCAACTGAATAATAAGAGAAGATTAAATTAGGTTTAAAAATCAAATCATTGAATATAAAAATTCATTTCGTACAGAAATTTTAGAAAATATCTCGAAGCTCAAAAAAATCTGCAAAAATGTTTGTAGGAACCAGGAGATCGCCATCTTCAACTGAAAAATAAGGGAATACAAATTTAGGCCAAAAAATCATATCATTTAATAACAGTGTTTTTAGGCATTAATCCCCAAAAAATGGGTTATTTTAAAAGAGTCCTTCAAATAATAGCTTTTATCATTTGGTCCCTTAATTTAAATAATTAACTCTAAAAGAGTCCCTTTTGAACGGTAAACGTTAAAGAGCTAACTCTTATCGTTAAAAACCAGATTAGCCCAAGTTGGCTTTTTAACCCTTACCGTTCAAAAGGGACTCTTTTGGAGTTAGTTATTTAAATTAAGGGACCAAATGGTAAAACCTATTATTTGGGAGACTCTTTTAAAATAACCCATTTTTTGGGGGACTGATGCCTAAAAACCCTTAATAAAAATATCCATAACTTTCTGAAAAAGTAGAAAAATAGAAACGAGCTCAGAAAAATCCGCTAAAATATCTGTTGAAACCGGGAGATCACCATCTTCAACTACAAAATAAGAAAAGAAAAAATTAGGCTATAATAATCATATCATTTAATAAAAAGATCCAAGACTTTTCGATAAATTAAAAAATAGCCCGGAGCTCAGAAAAATCTGCAAAAATATTCGTTGAAACTGTGAGATCGCCGTCTTTAATTGTAAAAAATAAGAGAAGAAAAAATTAGGTCAAAAATCATATCATTTAATAAAAAGATGCATAACTTCCCGAAAATGCAGAAAAATAGCTCCAAGCTCAGAAAAATCGACATAAACGTACGTTGTAACCGAAAGATCGCCATCTTCAACTGAATAATAAGTGAAGATTAAATTAGGTTTTTAAAATCAAATCATTTAATATAAAAATTCATTTTGTATAGTAATTGTAGAAAATAGCTCGAAGCTCAAAAAATCCGAATAAAAATTCCATTGGAACCGGGAGATCGCCAGCGTCAACTGAAAAATAAAAGAAGACAAAATTAGGCCAAAATGATATCATTTAATAAAAAGATACATATCTACCATAAAATGTTGAAAATAACACCAAGCTCAGAAAAATCCGCATAATTTTCCGTTGGAACTGGAAGATCGCATTATTCAACTGAAAAAAGAGAAGACAACAGTAGGCCAAAAATTCATATTATTTAATAAAAAGATTCATATTTTCCAGAAAAAGTAAAAAGAGCCCCAAGTTGAGAAAAATCCATAAAAATGGCCATTGCAACCGGGAGATTGCCATATTCAACTAAAAAATATGAGAAGACAAAATTAAGCTACAAAAATCTTGACATTTAATAAAGAGATCCATATCTTTAATAAAATATAAAAAATAGCCTGGAGCTCAGAAAAATCCACCAAAATGCCTGTTGGAACTGGGAGATCGCCATCTTTAACTGAAAAAATGAGAAGACAAAATTAGGCCATGAAAATCGAATCCTTTAATATAAATATTCTTATCTTCCAGAAAGTGTACAAAATAACATCGAGCTCAGAAAAATCCGCAAAAATGTCCTTGGAACCGGGAGATCGCCATCTTTAACTAAAAATAAGAGAAGACAAAATTCGGCCAAAATATCATATTATTTAATAATATGATACATATCGTCAAAAAAGTGGAAAATAGCCCGAAACTTAGAAAAATATGTAAATATGTCTGTTGAAACCAGGAGATCGCCATCTTCAACTGGAATATAAGAGAAGGCAAAATTAGGTCAAAATATTATACCATTTAATAAAATGATGCATATCTTCCAAAAAAGTGAAAAATAGCCCGGAGCTCAGAAACATCTGCAAAAATGCCCGTTGGAACCGGGAGATCGCCATCTTAAACTGAAAAATAAGAGAATACAAAATTAGGCCAAAAAATCATATCATTTAATAAAAAGATCGCCATCTTCAACTGGAAAATAAGAGAAGACAAATTTAGGCTATAAAAATCATATCAATTAATAAAAAGATCCATTTCTTTTATAAAATGTAGAAAATAACACCAAGCTCAGAAAATGATATATAAAAATTTTATCAGTTGAAGATGGCGATATCCTGGTTACAACAGACATTTTTATAAATAAAGATGGTGATTTTCCGGTTCAGAATTTTGTCTTCTCTTATATTTCAATTAAAGATGGCGATTTCTCGGTTTCAACGGACATTTTTTGGCCTAATTTTGTCTTCTCTGATATCATTTAATAAAACGATCCTTTTCTTCCACAAAACGTGAAAAATAGCCCAAATCTCAGAAAAATCCGCAAAACATCTGTTGGAGCCAGGAGATCTCCATCTTCAATCGACTATAAGAGAAGACAAATTAAGACCAAAAAATCATATCATTTAATAAAAAGATAGTCATTAAAAATAAGAGAAGGCAAAATAAGGCAACAAAAATCATATCAATTAATATAAATATATTTATCTTCTTGAAAATATAGAAAATAGCCACGCTCTTAGAAAAATACGCAAAAAATTCTGCTGGAAACGAGAGATCGTCATCTTCAACTGAAAAATAAGAGAAGACAAAATTAGGCCTTAAAAATCATCTCATTTTATACAAAGATCCAAATCTTACAGAAAATGTAGAAAATAGCTCAGAGTCAGAAAAATCCGCAAAAAATGTCCGTTGGAACCGGGAGATCGCTATATTCTTCTAAACAAATAAGAGAAGATAAAATTAGGCCATTAAAATCATATCATTTAATATAAAGATCCATATCCTACAAAAAATGTAGAAAACATCTCGATGCTCAGAAAATTTCGTAAAAATTTCTGTTGAAATCGGGAGATCGCCATATTCAACGAAAAATAACAGTAGACAATCTTAGTCGATAAATATCATATCATTTAATAAAAAGATCCATATCTTCAATAAACTGTAGAAAATAGTTCCAAGTTTAGAAAATCTATAAAAATGGCTGTTGGAACCGGGAGATCGACATCTTCAACTGAAAAATCAGAAAAGACAAAATTAGGCTATAAAAATCATATCATTTAATATAAGTATTCATATCTTACAAAAAATTTAGAAAATAGCCCGGAGCTCAGAAAAATCCGCAAAAAATGTCCGTTGTAATCGGGCAATCCCCCCATCTTCAACGAAAAAAATAATAGAAGACAACATTTGGCTAAAAAATCATATCATTTAATTAAAAGATCTATAAGTTCCCGAAAATGTAGAAAAATAGCCCCGAGCTTAGAAATTGCGAGCATCAACTTTGACGTATTGGATGCTACATGCAAAAATTATCTGAGCTGGCAGTTGGATATAAAATTCCACCTGCGCTCACAGGAGCTGAGCCATGCCATTGCTGTAAGCAATACGGTTTCTGACATAGATAAAGCGAAATCAATTATCTATATCAGACGCCGTATGGATCGGACCCTGAAGGCCGAGTACCTCACTGTGGAAGACTCTTATGAGTTATGGACTGCCCTCGAGGATACATACAAACATCAAAGAGATGTTATCCTTCCCTGAGCACTATATGAATGGGAGAACCTCTGTCTCCAAGACTTTAAGTCCATCATCGACTACAACTCGGCACTTTTCAGTATCACCTCACGCCTGAAGTTGTGTGGTGAGAAAGTGACGGAGGAGCGCATGTTAGAGAAGACGTATACATCCTTCCATGAGAAGGAGTTATACTTATACAGCAGTATCGTGAACGAAAGTTTACGAAATACTTGGAGCTTCTATCATGCCTTCTAATGGTAGAACAGAGTAATGACCTCCTTCTGGCCATCCATAACTCACGCCCTACTGGTACTGCTCCTACGCCTAAAGCGCACCACATCTCCTCCCAGAAGAAGAGGACCAACTTCAAAGGCAAACACCAGAATGGAAAGGCAATGAAGAAGGAGGCTAGAGGACCCCCTCCAAGAAACAACAATGAGGGAAAGAAGAAAAATGTTTGGAGGAGAAAAGACAACGGCCAGACATCTGCCCCCCCAGAAAATATTGGGAATATAAATGCCACCGGTATGGAATGACTGGACACTGGTCCATGAATTGTCGAACTTCACACCACCTACAGGACTTGTACAAAGCTAGCCAGAAGCCAGCCGAGACAAACCTAGTGGAACATGAAGACCTGGCACCAATCAGGTTCATCGCTTAGGACTTCTCAAACGATGATCTGCTCGACTGAAGCCTTATCTACTTTCTGATATGCATTGTAATTTGAAACAATTTACTCTCTAGTTGTTTGATTCCTAGCATGTTGGATGATTTTTCAACGTTGAATGATATTTAGTTATCTTTTGTGCCTTATATTTCTATGTTCTCTCTCTCTCTCTCTCTCTCTCTCTCTCTCTTAATTTAGATGGATTATACATGCCTAGTGGACAGTGCCTCTACGCACACAATCCTCCAAGATATTTGCTTTTTTCAAAGCATACATAAATACGATGGAACTGTGAATATAATTTCGGTCCGTCAGGAATTATTGAAGAATCATGGGAAGCACATTTTAAGTCCCCAACAAAACACAACTACTAATAAAAGATGATCTTTTCTCCCCTAGCTCTTACAGAAATCTGTTAAGTTTTAAAGATATCCGCTTAAACGGATACCACCTAGAGACGGTGAACAAACAAAACAGAGAATTCTTGTATGTAACGACTCATAAAAACAGTGCTAAAACCATCGTCGAGCGTTTTGATGGACTCCCGTCGGGTCTCAACCATACAAAGATACGAGCAATGGAAGCCAATACACTTGAGCACCAGAAGTGCAATAATCAACCAGAATTTCAACTCTGACACAACAGACTCAGACACCCTGAAAGGGACATGATGCATCGCATCATATCCAAATCCCGTGGAATTAACTCAAAAATACTGAAGCTACTTCGAAAGGGTGCATTTCCTTGTCCCCCTTGTCACAAAGGGAAATTGATTACGAGACCATCTCCACTTAAAGTGGACTCAGAGTCTCCCAACTTCCTAGAGAGAATACATGGAGACATTTGCGGGCCTATTCACCCTGCAAGTGGCCCATTTTGGTACCAATGGTACTGATAGACGCATCTTCCAAATGGTCGTATGTGTGCTTGTTGTCCGCCTGCAATGTAGCCTTTGTAAAGCCACTGGCACAAATCATTAAATTGCGGGTACATTTCCCAGACAATCAGATCAAGAAATTGTGTATGGATAATGTTGAGGAATTCACATCACAAGTCTTCCTAAACTACTACCAAGCAACTGGCATTGAAGTTGAACATCATGTAGCTTATGTTCACACCCAGAACGGGTTAGCCGAATCTCTTATAAAGAGACTACAATGGATTGCTCGTCCATTGTTGATGCAATGCCAGTTGTCAGTGAACATATGGAGACATGCTATCTTGCATGCTACATTATTAATAAGATTACAACCGTCAGGAAGTCAATCTTATTCTCCAATGCAACTTGCATATGGGACTCCACCTGATATCTCTCACCTGAGGATATTCGGATGCGTTGTCTATGTTCCCATAGCACCACCGCAGAGGACCAAGATGGGTCCTCAATGACGACTGGGTATCTACATAGGATTCGACTCACCATCGATCATTAGATACCTAGAACCCCTAACGGGGGACGCCTTTAAGGCACGTCTAGCAGACTATGAGTTTGACGAAAGTACCTTTCCTAAACTAGGCATTAACACAGAGAAGCCAGCAGCTTCAAAGACAATTTCATGGGATACCAAAACTTTATCCCACTTTTATCCATATACAAACCAATGTGAATATGAGATCCGAAAGATCCTCCAAATACAGAATACAGCTCACATATTACCGGACACATTTACTGACAACCAGAAGATTGTCAGATCACACGTCCCTGCTGCAAACACGCCAGCTAGGATTGACATACCCAAAGATGGATGCAATCGACCTGCAGCAGAAGAGACCGTACCTCAACAAAAGAGAGGACGACCCCCAAGCTCCAAAGATAAAAACCCTCGAAAGAGGAAAAATCCTGGAGTAATAATAACGATACCACCACAGGCTGCTGAGCTCAGCCCAGATACCTCTCCCCTCCTAAAAACCCCTGAAGAGAAAAAAATAGGAGAAATATCATTAAACTATGTACGTACTGGGGAGGTACTGGATAGAAAAAGCACAATCATCGATGATAACTTCACGCTCATTATTGTCAATCACGTCACTGAATACGACGATGAGACCGATCCACGCTCTGTAACAGAGTGTAAACACAGAGAGGATTGGTGGTGGGCTCCGAAAGGTGCTTCTCTCAAGCGCAAGAGTCCGTTCAAGTAGTAAATCTGGGAGTCCAGATGTCGAATCCTCGGGAGAATCTGTTGAAACCACAAGTTTAAATCAAATAGAGTAACTACGAATAAAATCTAAACACTTTAATAGTGATGGTGAAGGTGGTATGAAAAGTGTGTGGTGATGAAATTGTTACGTGCGATCAATGCAAACAACGAACTCTAATTCGTGAAAAATAGATATAAAAAGCATGTACATGGCATGGGTTCATTAGGATCAGCGAATCGTAAGCTTTGGTTGATCAAGTATAACACAACGAAACCTCCTTTTGGGAGCGAATCGTCGGAAGATATCCTTTTGGGAGTTAACACATCAATTCTAATAGAATATCGCTAAAGTTGTAAACGTATATACGAAGTATGAAGCTCTCTTTTGGAGGGATCAAATCTCACCCTTGTGGGGTGATCATCTACTAGAACAATTCTTTTGGAATACGAAATAGTAGATTTAAGAGCGACGATTAAAACTTTAGCAAATACAACGATTAAGCGCAATAACACAACCAAAGAATACGATTCACATCACCTAATTATCCCACACCATGCACATAAAATATTTAGCTACTCATGGTGCAGAAATAAACAATTTTCAGATTCAAATTCATAGGTTTAATAGCAAAATACGGAAGTTTAGAGGCAAAATACAAGCTAAAACACCCAAATACAAGCTAAAGTTGAAGAGAATATCACCAAATCTCTCTGAAAAGTCTTCAAAACTCTCTGGAAATTAGAAACAAGGCTCTGAAATTTTACAGAATTTTTGCAGAAGAAAATACGGCTTCTAAGTGCTCCAACACGCCAATTATACGCCCAAAAACCCTAGAATACGCTTAAATAATAAGATTGCGGGTTTATTGGGCTTAACGGGTTCAAAACCCGCTTCAAATTCGCGCCCGAATCAATCTGGGCCGCTCATCTCGATCGGAGCAAATGTGAGCCGTTCGATATTGCGGGATTTAACGTGGGTCTGCCACGTGTCTCTTGTCGAACGGATCCGCGCCCGCTTAAAAATCGAGTTCGGATCGACCTCGCCTTCGTTTCGTCACCGTAGGATCATCATCCGACGATCAATGCGCAGCCACGTCGCCCTCGTAAATCGCTGATCACGGATTCGTTGCGGGCTGATTGTTGGCCGTTGGATGAAGCACGGACGAAGGAGATGACGCCACGTCGCTCGAGCGCTTTGAATTTGCGGGGCGATTGGTAGCCGTCTGATCGAGCGGGGGTTGTGTTGGATGTCGACACGTAGCAAAGGAATTCGCCCGCCTTCGCTCGCGATCCGCTCGTCTGTGGACCCTTGGATCAGGATCGCGCGGCTGATAATTGGCCACGTCGCCCGCTGTATTTGTTACCCTTCGAATGGATTGGAGTCGATATGAACCGTCAGATATAGATCTAACGGTCGCCACTTCCGCTCGCTGAGGATCGTTGGATTGGGCGGAGATGCGGTGGATGCGTGCCACGTGGGTATAGATACGGTACAGCGACCGTATTTTTGTATTTCTGACGTATTTGCGTCGTATTTCTTCATTTAAAGTGTATTCTGCATTCAAAAATACACAGTAATTAGCACAGATCTCAGAAAAATACAAATAAATAGTCGTTGGAATCGTGAGATCGAGACCAAGCTAGAAAAAATATAAAACGTGCAGAAATACTTCGTTAAATGCTGTTTTGTGCTCAAATAGTGTGTTTGCTCTAATAAATAAATGTGTAGAAAATACGTATGTACTAGAGACCAATATAGCATCACATGAGCACAAAATAGGGCTAAATGGGGGGTTAAATAAGCAATATTGAACCCAAATCACACCCCCCAACTAGCGTTTTGCTAGTCTCTAGCAAAAAGAGCGATTAAAAATACGCCTAGATCACCTTATCAGATCTCAAATCTCTCACCACCATACTACAACGACAAAAGAGATAACCAAACACTAATATCAATATTTCAAACTCATCAAGTAATGGTACTTGTGGGTTTTCAAAAATAAAAGTCAAGCATCTCAAATGGTTATAAAATAGACTCAAATTCACTATCAATTACTTCATAGCTCATAGTACACAAAATCAATGGCCCACACCGTTCAATCAAATATTTTAACTTGGAGCGTAGATGGTTCATGCAAAGCAAGCATCAAAAGTAGGATGGTATCAAGACATACACACGTCAATCTCTATTCATAGGAACTCACACCACATCTTGTGTTTCCTTTAAGCTTTGGAAGTTTTCTTGCCTCGCTAATCATGCACACTTATTCTCTATGTTCTTTCACTTTTCTCCATAGTTCCGCGTAACGCGCATCAAGCAACATTCGCAGAAAAGTATATAACTTGGATCGCTCCATCAAATAATTGAGGTTCCGGTCAATGGCTCCCAAATCAGACGATAATAGGGCATTAGGCCAAGAAGGACCCCTCGGACTGTACTACTCAAGCCAACCAAGTTATTTCTTTAATAGCACATTTATTCATCATTTTTTTTTCTCATTCATCTCATTTTTTCTTCTTTTGTGTGTGCATAAACAACTTGGCAAGATAACTTCCTCTTCTTTAATTTTTCACAAGAATGGGTATCCTAATCATTTCAAATGACGTGGTACGTTTTTCTACCCAGAATCACACCAAGCATGCAAAATGGCAATGAATGCGAGATAAAGAACAATGCTCCAGTTAATTTTTGAATTATTGGTACATGAACTATGGTGTGTTCCAATGAAAGCATACCACTTGCTAATCCATAATTTTTAGATTCATTAAGTCATCAATTAATCTTGCCATTGAGATGTATAAAAAAGGAAATTCACCACAAGCACTCAAATTCATGTAAAATGAGATTGAAATGTTGAATAATAGTGGTGGGGAAAATAAATCACGAGTGTACGGTGGTGAATAAATAACGAGAAATTTCATCACATGAGGGTCATTTCTAGGTAGAGATAGATTTTTGGTGATATTTCTTAACTCAAAATTTTTTTTTTTTTTCAATGCAAAAAGGGAACTAAAAAATAAAATCCTAGAAGAAAAAGAAAAAGAAAATAAAAATCCAAAGAAAATAAAAAGAAAATAAAAATCCTAAAAGTTATTTCCCTCCCCCCAACTTAAAATAGACATTGTCCTCAATGTTAGGAAGAGGGAATCATGGAAAGAACACACCTGATTAGTTCCCACCCGAAGGTGGGTCTGTGAGATCCATGGTGCTCGCTTCCTTGGTCCAAGGCTCGTGAAAATGTTTCAATCTCTGGCCATTCACCTTGAACTCGCTTCCATCTTTCTCATTTAGTAAGAGCACAGCGCCATGTGGGAAAACTTCTTTGACGACGAAAGGTCCATACCACCTAGAGCGAAGCTTCCCAGGAAAGATGTGCAGCCTGGAATTGTATAGGAGTACTTTTTGGCCTGGGGTGAACTCCCTCCTCAAAATCATCATGTCGTGGACGGATTTCATCCTATCTTTTGAAATTTTAGCGTTGTCGTACGCATTTCTCCTCAATTCCTCCAGCTCCAACAATTGCAACCTGCGAGAAGAAAAAGAGACATCAGTATCAAAATTCATTTTCTTTATAGCCCAATAAGATCTATGCTCTATCTCAACAGGTAAATGACAGGACTTCCCAAAAACTAGACGGTACGGTGACATCCCCAAAATTGTTTTGTAGGCCGTCCTGTAGGCCCACAACGCTTCAGGTAAGCGCAAGCTCCAATCTTTCCTTGATGGATTCACCGTTTTCTGTAGAATTCCTTTGATCTCTCTATTTGCCAACTCTGCTTGGCCATTGGTTTGGGGGTGATACGGAGTAGAAACTTTATGTGTGACCCCAAACCTCTTCATTAAAGTAGCGAACATGCGGTTGCAAAAATGAGACCCTCCATCACTGATCAAGGCCTTGGGCACTCCAAACCTAGAGAAAATGTTCTCTTTGAGGAACTTAAGCACAACGGAAGTGTCGTTCGACCTGCAAGGAATAGCTTCCACCCATTTAGAAACATAATCAATACAAACCAAAATATAAGCATATCCAAATGAAGGTGGGAAAGGTCCCATGAAGTCTATGCCCCAACAATCAAATATTTCAATCTCTAAAATGGGGTTCAGAGGCATCATGTTACGTTTAGTAATACCCCCTAATTGTTGGCATGCAGCACAAGTCTTGCAATAATGAAATGTGTCTTTAAACATAGATGGCCAATAAAAGCCACATTGCGAGATTTTTGCCACAGTTTTGTTCGCTGAAAAGTGTCCACCACATACTCCATCATGGCAAAATTGTATCACACTGGTTATTTCATGATCAGGAATGCATCTCCTAACAATTTGGTCACTACAATATTTATATAGGTACGGATCATCAAAGAAGAAATATTTTACCTCGTACTTGAACCGTTTAAAGTCTTGAAGAGACCAAGTGTCAGGGGTCTTACCAGTTACCAGATAATTAACGATATCAGCATACCATGGAGAGGTGGAGACGCTAAAAAGATGCTCGTCGGGAAAAGAGTCCTTCAAGGGCACATCTGCTGAATCAAGGCCTACTGTCAAACGTGATAAATGGTCAGCTACTAGATTCTCCACGCCTTTCTTGTCCTTGATTGTGACATTGAACTCCTGCAACAATAAAATCCATCGTATCAATCGAGGCTTAGCATCTTTTTTAGACAACAAATATTTTAAAGCAGAGTGATCAGTATATATCAAAATTGGTGATCCCAAAATATAGCTCCTGAATTTTTCCAACGCAAATACTACAGCCAGCAACTCCTTCTCTGTGGTCGTATAATTCCTCTGAGCATCATTTAGTGTCTTGCTGGCGTAGTAAATTACGACTGGAACTTTGTCTTTTCTTTGGCCTAGGACTGCACCAACTGCGTAATTGTTTGCGTCACACATTATTTCAAATGGTAGGGACCAGTCTGGCACCTGCAAAATAGGAGCAGAAATCAGCAACTTCTTTAAAGTTTCAAAAGAAAGTTGACACTCAGGTGTCCAAATAAAGTCCACATTTAAAGTAAGTAAGTTGCAAAGAGGGCGAGATATAGCGCTAAAATCTTTGATAAACCGCCTATAAAATCCTGCATGTCCCAAAAATGATCTGATGTCCTTCACGCATTTAGGACTTGGTAGCTTCTCAATTACTGCTACCTTGGCCCTGTCTACCTGTATACCATCTTTAGAAACCAGGTGACCTAGGACAAGTCCCTCTGTGGTCATAAAATGACACTTCTCCCAATTCAATAGGAGGTTCTTTTCAATGCACCTGTCAAGAACAAGAGCCAAGTTAGCCAAACAATCATGAAAAGAGCTACCATATACTGAAAAATCATCCATAAATACCTCAACGATTTTCTCAACCATGTCATCAAAAATACTGAGCATGCATCGCTGAAAAGTAGCTGGAGCATTACATAAACCAAACGGCATTCTTTTAAATGCAAAAGTACCAAAGGGACAGGTAAAAGTGGTCTTTTCCTGGTCCGCAGGTGCAATCTCAATCTGGTAATAACCTGAATAACCGTCTAGAAAGCAATAATATTCATGTCCAGCTACCCTCTCTAAAATTTGGTCAAGAAATGGAAGAGGGAAATGATCTTTTCTAGTTCTAGAATTCAACTTCCTATAGTCTATGCACATCCTCCAACCTGTGGTGGCTCTAACTGGGATAAGCTCATTATTCTCATTTTTAACCACGGTGAGGCCAGACTTTTTAGGAACAACCTGTGTAGGACTAACCCACTTGCTGTCAGAAATAGGATAAATAATGCCTGCATCCAATAATTTTAAAACCTCGCCTTTTACCACTTCTTTTAATGTTGGATTTAACCTACGTTGCATTTCTCTAGTGGGTTTGGCGTCATCCTCTAAATAAATGTGATGCATGCATACAATAGGGCTTATACCTTTAATGTCAGCAATGGACCAACCAATAGCACCTCTATGTTTCCTCAGCACATCAAGTAATGAGCTTTCCTGCTCTAAAGAAAGTTTAGAAGATATTACCACAGGGAAGCTGTTTTCATCGCCAAGAAAAGCATACTTAAGATAGTCAGGAAGTGGCTTCAACTCTGGCTTTGGATCCTCCACCTCAGATGAAATTTGAATTGATGCATTAGGTGGCAAAGCCTCGAACCTAGGCTCCCATACCGCATTGAGTTCCTTCACGTTCTCCTGCACAAAAGATATGTCATCAGAATCACCAATGAAAGTCTCAACAATAGAAGCATCATCACAAAATTCAGAACAAATATAATCATCCACCAACGAATCAATCATATGCACCCTCTCAATCTCATCATCCACATGTGGCAACTTGCAAGTATTAAAGATATTCAAATCTAAAGTCATGTTGCCAAAAGTAATTTTCAGTTGACCATCCCTACAATTTATCAAAGCATTACATGTAGCTAGAAATGGTCTACCTAGGATGATAGGAGTAGCATTGGCAGTTTGGGGTCCCTGGATGTCTAGAACTATAAAGTCCGCAGGGTAGTAAAATTTGTCCACCTGAACGAGGACATCCTCAATGCATCCCTTAGGAACTTTAATAGATCTATCAGCTAGTTGTAATATAACAGATGTAGGCTTTAGCTGTCCTAACCCAAGCTGCACAAAAATAGGATATGGCAATATATTGACACTAGATCCTAAATCCAATAAAGCATTTCCAATTTTCTTAGTGCCAATGGTGCAAGTGATGGTGGGTGATCCAGGGTCTCTAAATTTAGGTGGTGTATTTTGTTGCACAATAGAGCTAACCTGTTCAGTCAAGAATGCTTTCTTTTTCACGTTTAACTTTCTTTTAACAGTGCACAAATCTTTCAGAAATTTAGCATAGGCAGGTATTTGATTAATAGCATCGAGCAATGGAATGTTGATCTGGCACTTCTGAAAAATTTCACGAATTTCATTTTGATACTTATCTTTATTTTTCTGAAGTAGCCGCTGAGGGAAAGGCGCTGCAGGTACGTATGCTGCAGGTTCCTTCTCTTTAATGACATTTTTGCTCAAACCCACTTCCGTGCTCTTTTCCTGCAGCTCCTCTTGCTCTTGAATTTCCTCTTGCTGGATCTGAATTTCCTCTTTCTGCTCAGCTTGTTTGCTCGGTGGATCAGGCTTTTGAATCTCTTTTCCACTCCTCAAAGTGGACACCGCTTGGCAAGGCTTCATATTATTTCCTGCAGAAGAAGATGAGCCCATATTAGGATTTGGAATTGACTGAGATGGAAGCTTACCTTTTTCTAATGTCGCTGTAAGCCTCGCCAAGCTCTCGCTCATCTGCTGATTCTGAGTCTGCTGAGCCTGAAATTGAGCCTGCTGCTGCTGCATCTGGGCTTGTTGCAATTGGATAAGCTGCTGAAGCGCATCGCCAAATGGTTGCATCTGCTGTTGTTGCACTGGCTCAGGGTCTCTCCTCTGGTTCCCACCTTGATAGTTGTTGTTGTTGTATTGAGGTTGTCGGAACGGAGGGGGAGCCTGCTGCTGCTGAGTCTGCTGATTGGGGCCCCAGTTCAAGTTTGGATTGTTGCGCCACCCCTTGTTGGAATTGAAGTTCTGGTAGTTCGAAGAAACTTGATTCACCCCCGTAGGATTTCCTAGCATGCTCTTCAAGGCTGGAAGTGTGGGGCATGCACTAGTGTCGTGGCCACCAACGTCGCAAAGTGCGCAAATCTGCTCTATCTCGACTGCCTTGGCCTCTTTCAAATTCATGGCGTGAAGCTTGTTTGAGATCATGGCCTCCATCTTTGCCTCCAACGCATCCTCTTGCTTCAAATTATAAACCACTCCTCGCGTAGGCTGGGATGGTGCAGAATGGCCTCCTCTCTCGTAGTCTGAAGTGGTGTCCCATGTCTGCGCATTTTCTGCTATGTCCTCCAGGTACGTCCAAGCTTCGTCTGGCTCTTTATCAAAGAATCCTCCGTTGCACATCATCTCTACAAATTGCTTCATTTGCGGCTGCAGTCCATCGTAGAAGAAGCCAATAATCCTGCTTTTGTCGAAGCCATTGTGCGGACATGCGAGCAGCAACTCATTGAACCTTTCAAATGCCTGGTAGAATGTTTCTTCGCTTTTCTGGGCAAAGTTCATAATCTGCCGCTTCAGTCCCTGTGTCCTGTGAATAGGAAAAAACTTCTTTAGAAATTCAGCCTGCAAATCAATCCATGTAGTAATAGAGCGTGATGGCAATGCATTCAACCAATTTTTAGCTTTGTCTTTTAATGAAAATGGGAACAGTTTAAGATATATCGTATCCTCGCTAGTTTTCCCATCAAAGCATGTCAAGCAAACCTCCTCAAATCCTTTAATATGAAGGTATGGATTTTCCTTGTCTAACCCATGAAAGGTGGGTAAGAGTTGGATCACCCCAGGTTTAAAATTGAAAGAATTTGCATCGGCAGGTAGAACAAAGCATGAAGCTGTGCTAGTCCTAGTGGGTCGAAGTAAATCATTTAAAGTCCTAGGCACTCCAGGTTGCACATTATTCTCGTTATTGTTGCTAAAGTTTTCATCCATATTATTATTAGCCATATCAAAACGTCGAGTCAACCTATGTGTCCTAGGAGTCCTATGCCACATACACTAGCACAAATATTTTTTTTTATATGAAAGCAAACAAAAGTTTATATACAATAAAGTGGAAGGATCTCACCGAAGGTCCTCTGAATGAATTAAACCGTAGTAACAAACCGTTCTCCCCGGCAACGGCGCCAAAAACTTGGTGGGCTCCGAAAGGTGCTTCTCTCAAGCGCAAGAGTCCGTTCAAGTAGTAAATCTGGGAGTCCAGATGTCGAATCCTCGGGAGAATCTGTTGAAACCACAAGTCTAAATCAAATAGAGTAACTACGAATAAAATCTAAACACTTTAATAGTGATGGTGAAGGTGGTATGAAAAGTGTGTGGTGATGAAATTGTTACGTGCGATCAATGCAAACAACGAACTCTAATTCGTGAAAAATAGATATAAAAAGCATGTACATGGCATGGGTTCATTAGGATCAGCGAATCGTAAGCTTTGGTTGATCAAGTATAACACAACGAAACCTCCTTTTGGGAGCGAATCGTCGGAAGATATCCTTTTGGGAGTTAACACATCAATTCTAATAGAATATCGCTAAAGTTGTAAACGTATATACGAAGTATGAAGCTCTCTTTTGGAGGGATCAAATCTCACTCTTGTGGGGTGATCATCTACTCGAACAATTCTTTTGGAATACGAAATAGTAGATTTAAGAGCGACGATTAAAACTTTAGCAAATACAACGATTAAGCGCAATAACACAACCAAAGAATACGATTCACATCACCTAATTATCCCACACCATGCACATAAAATATTTAGCTACTCATGGTGCAGAAATAAACAATTTTCAGATTCAAATTCATAGGTTTAATAGCAAAATACGGAAGTTTAGAGGCAAAATACAAGCTAAAACACCCAAATACAAGCTAAAGTTGAAGAGAATATCACCAAATCTCTCTGAAAAGTCTTCAAAACTCTCTGGAAATTAGAAACAAGGCTCTGAAATTTTACAGAATTTTTGCAGAAGAAAATACGGCTTCTAAGTGCTCCAATACGCCAATTATACGCCCAAAAACCCTAGAATACGCTTAAATAATAAGATTGCGGGTTTATTGGGCTTAACGGGTTCAAAACCCGCTTCAAATTCGCGCCCGAATCAATCTGGGCCGCTCATCTCGATCGGAGCAAATGTGAGCCGTTCGATATTGCGGGATTTAACGTGGGTCTGCCACGTGTCTCTTGTCGAACGGATCCGCGCCCGCTTAAAAATCGAGTTCGGATCGACCTCGCCTTCGTTTCGTCACCGTAGGATCATCATCCGACGATCAATGCGCAGCCACGTCGCCCTCGTAAATCGCTGATCACGGATTCGTTGCGGGCTGATTGTTGGCCGTTGGATGAAGCACGGACGAAGGAGATGACGCCACGTCGCTCGAGCGCTTTGAATTTGCGGGGTGATTGGTAGCCGTCTGATCGAGCGGGGGTTGTGTTGGATGTCGACACGTAGCAAAGGAATTCGCCCGCCTTCGCTCGCGATCTGCTCGTCTGTGGACCCTTGGATCAGGATCGCGCGGCTGATAATTGGCCACGTCGCCCGCTGTATTTGTTACCCTTCGAATGGATTGGAGTCGATATGAACCGTCAGATATAGATCTAACGGTCGCCACTTCCGCTCGCTGAGGATCGTTGGATTGGGCGGAGATGCGGTGGATGCGTGCCACGTGGGTATAGATACGGTACAGCGACCGTATTTTTGTATTTCTGACGTATTTGCGTCGTATTTCTTCATTTAAAGTGTATTCTGCATTCAAAAATACACAGTAATTAGCACAGATCTCAGAAAAATACAAATAAATAGTCGTTGGAATCGTGAGATCGAGACCAAGCTAGAAAAAATATAAAACGTGCAGAAATACTTCGTTAAATGCTGTTTTGTGCTCAAATAGTGTGTTTGCTCTAATAAATAAATGTGTAGAAAATACGTATGTACTAGAGACCAATATAGCATCACATGAGCACAAAATAGGGCTAAATGGGGGGTTAAATAAGCAATATTGAACCCAAATCAATTGGCCAAAGTGGAACAAGGCAATAGGAGTAGAGCTGAACTCACTCTCGAAGTGCAAAGTTTTTGGACATGTAGTCCTAACACCAAAGGGTGTTAAACCCGTGGGATACAAATAGGTAGTAAGAAAAAGAAATGAAAATAATGAGATCGTACGCTAAAAAGCGCGCCTTGTTGCACAAGGCTTTTCCCAACGACCTAGAATAGACTATGGGTGACTCATTATTTCGATGAATCATAGCCTCTTTTAGCTTCTAGGCCTATTTCTTAGTTATATAGTTTCCGATCATGGATGTGATCACTTTCCATTTCATTATTGGCCTAACTACTAAGGAAGGCCTGGATATGCATCTCATGGATGTTGTGACTGCATACCTATATGAAAATATAGATAAGGATATCTATATGAGACTTCCGGACACTTATAAACTACCGACGAAAATGACAGAAAGACCTCGGGACGTCTATTCTGTCAAACTCCAAAGATCACATTATGGTCTAAAACAATCAGACAGAATGTGGTATAACAGGCTCAGTGAATTCCTAGTGTAACAAGGATTCACAACTAATGAAGTCTGCCCTTGCATCTTTATAAGAGCAAATGGAACAGGATTCGTAATTATTGCCGTCTACGTAGACGACTTAAACCTCATCGGATCTCCTGAAGAGATAGCTGAGATATCCAAGAGCCTCACACAGACTTTTGAGATGAAAGACCTTGGCAAAACGAAGTTATACCTAGGCTTACAAATCGAACACCAAAGCGGATGAATCCTGTTACACCAATCCACATACACAAAGAAGTTACTGAAAAACTTCCTTATGGACAAATGTCATCCGCTTAGTACACCAATAGTTGTTAGATCATTGGATATTAATACAGACCTCTTCCGACCGCTGGAAGAGGGAGAGAAAGCATTGGGTCCCGAAGTACCCAACCTGAGTGCAATTGGAGCACTCCTATACCTGGCAAACTGCACACGTCCCGATATAGCATTCGCAGTTAACCTACTAGCCAGATATAGCTCAGCGCTCTCAAAGCACCACTGGAACGGAGTGAAACACCTTCTGCGCTACCTCCAAGGGTCAGTCAAACTGGGACTATACTTCAAGAAATGCGTATACTCCAACTTAGTTGATCATGCTGATGTAGGATACAGGTCTGACTTGCACACCGCAAAGTCCCAGACTGGCTTCGTATTCACCTACGGTGGAACAACCATCTCATAGAGATCTGTGAAGCAGACTTCGACATCAACCTCATCCAACCACTCCGAGCTCATTACGATCCATGAAGCTAGCAGAGAATACTTTTGGCTTCGTTCAGTCATCCACCACATCCTTGTGACTACTGGTTTGAAGACGGGAGATCTTGGACCAACCACCATGTACGAAGATAATGCTGTCTGCATAGCTCAACTACGAGGTGGCTACATCAAAGGTGACAGGACGAAGCACATTTTCCCAAAGCTCTTCTGGACGCATGAACAAAAAGTAGACAACCAGATCGACATTCAGCAGATCCAGTCCTGTAAGAACCTGGCATATCTATTTACTAAAGCTTTATCTCGATGTACCTTTAGAAAACTTGTATTAAGAATTGGGATGAGACAGTTGAAAGATCTACAAGCCTGAAGCTTGTATGCAACAAGGGGAGTTAATGTTGCGTTGTACTCTTTTTCCCTTAGCTATTGGTTTTTTTCCACGGGTTTTTCCATAGCCAAAGGTTTTAACGAGGCAACCACATCAACTCTGGATCTAGAAGTATCCACCTCTGATGATATCCATCGATCAGGGGAAGCTATAAAGATAATTGTTTAAACGGATACCACCTAGAGACGGTGAACAAACAAAACAGAGAATTCTTGTATGTAATGACTCATAAAAACAGCGCTAAAACCATCGTCGAGCGTTTTGAGGGACTCCCTTCGGGTATTTACCATACAAAGATACGAGCAATGGAAGCCAATACACTTGAGCACCAGAAGTGCAATAATCAACCAGAATTCCAACTCTGACACAACAGACTCAGACACACTGAAAGGGACATGATACATCGCATCATATCCCAATCTCGTGGACTTAACTCGAAAAGCCCGAAGCTACTTCCAAAGGGTGCATTTCATTGTCTCCCTTGTCACAAAGGAAAATTGATTTCGAGACCATCTCCACTTAAAGTGGACTCAGAGTCTCCCAACTTCCTAGAGAGAATACATGGAGACATTTGCGGGCCTATTCACCCTGCAAGTGGCCCCATTTCGGTACCAATGGTACTGATAGATGCATCTTCCAAATGGTCGTATGTGTGCCTGCTGTCCACCTGCACTGTAGCCTTTGCAAAGCCACTGGCACAAATCATTAAATTGCGGGTACATTTCCCAGACAATCAGATCAAGAAATTGTGTCTGGATAACGCTGGGGAATTCACATCACAAGTCTTCCTAAACTACTACCAAGCAACTGGCATTGAAGTTGAACATCATGTAGCTCATGTTCACACCCAGAACGGGTTAGCCGAATCTCTTATAAAGAGACTACAATGGATTGCTCGTCCATTGTTGATGAAATGCCAGTTGTCGGTGTACATATGGAGACATGCCATCTTGCATGCTGCATTGTTAATAAGATTACAACCATAAGGAAGTCAATCTTATTCTCCAATACAACTTGCATATGGGACTCCACCTGATATCTCTCACCTGAGGATATTCGGATGCGCTGTCTATGTCCCCATAGCACCATCGTAGAGGACCAAGATGGGTCCGCAATGACGACTGTGTATCTACATAGGATTCGACTCACCATCGATCATTAGATACCTGGAACCCCTAACGAGGGACGCCTTTAAGGCACGTTTGGCAGACTGTGAGTTTGACAAAAGTACCTTTCCCAAACTAGGCATTAACACAGAGAAGCCAGCAGCTTCAAAGACAATTTCATGGGATACCAAAACTTTATCCCACTTTGATCTGCGTACAAACCAATCTGAAGATGAGATCCTAAAGATCCTCCAAATACAGAATACAGCTCACATTTTACCGGACACATTTACTGACAACCAGAAGATTGTCAGATCACACGTCCCTGCTGCAAATACACCAGCTAGGATTGATATACCTAAAGATGGATGCAATCGACCTGCAGCAGAAGCGGCCGTACCTCAACAAAAGAGAGGACGACCCCCAAGCTCCAAAGATAAAAACCCTCGAAAGAGGAAAAATCCTGGAGTAATAAAAACGATACCACCACAGGATGCTGAGCTCAGCCCAGATACCTCTCCCCTCCATAAAACCCCTGAAGAGGAAAAAATAGGAGAAATATCATTAAACTATGTACGTACTGGGGAGGTACTCGACAGAAAAAGCACAATCATCGATGATAACTTCGCGCTCATTATTGTCAATCACGTCAGTGAATACGACGATGAGACCGATCCACGCTCTCTAACAGAATGTAAATTCAGAGAGGATTGGCCAAAGTGAAACGAGGCAATATGAGTAGAGCTGAACTCACTCTCGAAGCGCAAAGTTTTTGGACCTGTAGTCCTAACACCAAAGGGGTGTTAAACCTGTGGGATACAAATGGGTATTCGTAAGAAAAAGAAACGAAAATAATGAGATCGTACGCTAAAAAGCGCGCCTTGTTGCACAAGGCTTTTCCCAACGACCTGGAATAGAGTACGGGTGACTCCTTATTTCGATGAATCATACCATCTTTTAGCTTCTAGGCCTATTTCTTAGTTACATATTTTCCGATCATGGATGCGATCACTTTCCGTTTCATTATTGGCCTAACTACTAAGGAAGGCCCGGATATGCATCTCATGGATGTTGTGACTGCATACCTATATGAAAATATAGATAAGGATATCTATATGAGACTTCAGACACTTATAAACTACCGATGAAAATGACAGAAAGACCTCGGGACGTTTATTCGGTCAAACTCCAAAGATCACATTATGGTCTAAAATAGTCGGAGAGAATGTGGTATAACAGTCTCAGTGAATTCCTAGTGTAACAAGGATTCACAACTAATGAAGTCTGCCCTTGCATCTTTATAAGAGCAAATGGAACATGATTCGTAATTATTGCCGTCTACGTAGACGACTTAAACCTCATCGGCTCTCCTGAAGAGATAGCTGAGATATCCAAGAGCCTCACACAGACTTTTGAGATGAAAGACCTTGGCAAAACGAAGTTCTGCCTAGGCTTACAAATCGAACAACTAACCAGAGGAATCATGTTACACCAATCCACATACACAAAGAAGTTACTGAAAAACTTCTTTATGGACAAATTTCATCCGCTAAGTACACCAATGGTTGTTAGATCATTGGATATTAATACGGACCCCTTCCGGCCGTTGGAAGTGTAACGACCGGTACTCGCTATTTGTCATACGGCTGTGCGTATAGCACTTTCGAGTACCTGATTGGTTTTGTGCTTGGTATGTGAGTCGTGTCGTTGAGTCGATAGGGCTGTAGCACCTTGGTTGCATCCTTAGCAAGCCAACCCCGACGTGTGCCCAAATTAGAATTACCGTCGCATTTGGACCCCGTAACCTTTATACGCTTTACGTGCACGTAGCCTTGTTCGTGCACATATTTATTTTAGACCTTGTCTGTAACCGAACCCTATAGTGTGATATGTCGTTGTGACCGTCTCTGAGAGTATTAAATTATGGCACTAATTTGGAACGTCACTCCATGGTTCATTCTCCCACGATTTGATCCTATTTGAAGAGACGTCACGATTTTCACTTTTGTCGTGAGGCCTTTCTATTTTAGTTTCGTCCCTCGTCATCGAAATTGTGATCCGTCTTCTCTGCCATCTTTCTCTCGTCGTCCGGGTCGCTCCGGTCTTTATCTCAAAATTTTAGGGCTCCGTTTGAACCAATTTCACTATTCTTCCCAAACTGATACGTTTAAACCCTTAATTATTATCTAATGTTATTGTCACTTCTTAATGTTGATCTGGCCCATTATTCTCCCTCTTGACCGAACCAGCCTACCTCCATGCTTGTAGCCTTTGTATTTATAAAAAAATCTGGGAATAAGAACCTAACAACTAAAGCTACACCCTTTTAGAACCAGCTGTACAAAAGCCTAGGCCCTAGTATCCAAGCCCACACCAAAACACCTAGCAGCCTTCAAAAAAAAGTGAAACACAAAGCCTAGGACCTGATCTCACGTGGGCCTAGCCTCATATGTAACCCTAGCTAGCTAATAAATAACCTAACCTATTTTCTCCTCAACCCTACACCCACAATAACTCACAGCCTGGATGATTAAAAAAATAGAATACATTGGAGACCTAGCCTGAGCTCTATTCTTGGGCTGTACAAACAAACCCAACTCAGCCTATTATTAAACCTAAGAGCTAACCCTAGACTTTTAGCACAACATCCTTAGGGCTTCTGCACACACGCAACGATTCTCTCCCAGGCACCGCTATGTGCTCCTC
This sequence comes from Scilla litardierei, assembly GCA_030789695.1. Taxonomy (NCBI): domain Eukaryota; kingdom Viridiplantae; phylum Streptophyta; class Magnoliopsida; order Asparagales; family Asparagaceae; genus Scilla; species Scilla litardierei. The sequence continues at coordinate 66,167,390 of CM061140.1, forward strand.
CCCCTCCGAACGCGAGAAACTCCAAGCGCCAAACGCGAAACAACAGCCCGCACCCGGTGATCGACCTCCGTCCATCACTTCGACCTCCCCTCCCAAGTTGGCCGGTCACCTTCCTCATCCCCCGGCGACCTCACGGCCTAGAACCGCTGGAAAACACCCCCACGTCCGGCATCTCCCCCTCATCCACTGTTTCCGACCGCCCATCACCCAACGAGCCGCCGGAGCTTCCCTTCGCAACTGCCGATTTCCGGCCATCCTCCGACGGCGCAACCAAGTGCAGTCACCGCAGCAACCCTCGCTGCAGCGCCGCATCAGTCCCCTCCGGTGAGTCTCCGCCCCCATGACGTCCTCCCCGCTCCCCCACCTGCATCTAACGTCAGAGGACAAGCTATAAGAGGTTGGCTTATATGTTGTTAGTATTTACAGTAGCTAGGGTTTGTATATAAGTTAAGGTTATGTTTATAAATTGTTAAATGTGTTAGTGATTAAATGTTATGAAATCATGATAGATGAACTGTTATTTCAGTGTTCCCAATTACTAGGGTTAGATGAACCTACAGCATGTCTTCTTATTCCCTAAAGTCTTATGGAAAATTGTGTTTTGCTTCTTCATGCCCATTAGCTATAGTACTGTTAGTTTAAAGTTAGGGTTAGTTTTAGAATTACTTTTATCACTACATGATTAGGAATATCATTAAGGATGGATGATGATAATAACCCTACACATGCCCTTACTTCTAATATTAGTAGCTGTAACTGTTAGTATGGATGTTAGGTTAGGTATATAACATATTGCTTGTGGTTGGAGGTTTTAGAAGTAAACCTTGAAGCACGGATTCACTAAATATAACAGAAACCACATGTTCTCTAGTTGTTATATAAGGTGTTATTATATGAGATGTTAGTGACATTAAAATCTATGTATAACCTGTCGTAGGATAGGGAACTTGTTAAGAATCGGATCATTAGACGTTTTAGGATTGCCTAAGAATTCTTATCCATCGCGACGAACTTATTACGTGCACGTGTTTCATCTTAGAGTATCCACCGTTCCGTACCATGCACACTGACGGAGTCCAGCCCCTGACGTCGCTACCCGACGTCAGAGTAGCTCTCGCGTCATGTTGAGGTTCCGTAGATCCATTGGTTGACCCAGACCCTGCTGGACTTCATCCTTGCCGGAATCTTTCAGGCAAGGAATGAGACTTTAGTTACTGCTTTTATGCTTTTCTAGAATTGATGTTAGAACTGCTAGATTTATTTCTGCAAAAATACTTGAAAATGATCGCATGCTACTTTCTGCTCGAACCCACTTTTAAGATGCAACTTAAACCTCACATGCTAATTAATAAGCAGGGCATTATAATTGTGTGGATCTTTGTAGAAGATCACAGGCGTGGGCTTCTCCTATACGGAGGTTGGCACTGATGGAAATTGAATTCCCCCCCAAGTAATTTTGATGATGAGCACACCAAATGAATGCTTAGTGTACTAACTACACTACACTTAAAAGTGTGTAGATTTCGAGAAGCTCTACTTATACTCCAAAGAAGCACACTTCAACGCTCCACGACAAAGACAAACATGGCTAAACTCAAGTGATGAAGCTCAAGCTCAAACAGAACAAGAAGCTCAAAGAGAAGCTCACCTTCACTTCATCAAGTTGACTAAAACTTCCGAAGACATGTTTAGAGTCTAGTGTGAGTGTGTCGTGTCTTTTAGGGTATTTGTCAAAGCCATATCAAATAGACAACACACACACACAAATGATTTCGAAACAATTTTTAACTATCTTCAAAAATAGTTTTCAAGAGCTTTTTCTAGTCACTTCATAATTCTCGTAGTGAAACTCCACGCACCCTGGAGCTAACTACCCTTTTGACTAGAACAACAGGAAAAACTCCTCTGGGAGTCGACTACCAAAAGTAGGGAGTCGACTACCTCTCAGGGATGAAAATTTCCTGGATCCCTCTGGGAGTCGACTACCTATATGAGGGAGTCGACTACCTGCTGGAAATTTTCAGACGTTTTGAATTTGAATTTCAAAATCTTTTGAGCAATTTACTCCGAAATTTTTGGGACAAAAGTCAAACGAAATTTGAAATTCAAATCTCAGTTTTTCCCTATAAATAGAGCAAAATTCTTTTGTGAAAAGAACAACATTTGAAAATCAATATTCGTGAAAGCTCTCGTGAATCAAAGCTCTCTAATTCTTCTCTCTAGCCAATTTAATTTCAGTTTTGATCTTGCAATATTTTTCTCAATTCTTTTTGAAGATCATATTATTATTTTTATTGGCTAAATTGTTTTTCAAAATCCTTTCTATCATTTCTCTCTAATTTTATTTGAAGGATTTTTGAAAAGGCTCTAGATCACAAAGAACTTATCTCGTATCTTTGTGTGATCTAGACTATCGTTCTATTAAGCCACTACACAAATTGTCTATCTTTTGATTGGCTATAGAATCGGGTGTATTTACCAATCTCTATCACTTATTGTAGAGTATTGGACAAATTTCTTATTGTATTGATTGTTGGAACACTAGACAAGTCTAGTTGTTGCCAGTTGGAAAGTCCTCGGTTTGTGAGGCAAGGGTAAAACCCTAGACAAGTCTAGGTGTTGTGATCGGAAATCCTGGTCAAGGCTAGGTCGTTGGAAATCCTAACGAGTGAAGTTAGGTGCTTGTATTTGCCAAGGCAGATAGTGGAAATCTCGTACCGGATTGGTCGGGGACTGGACGTACCCGGGTTGCGGGGAACCAGGATAAAATCCTTCTGTTTGCGATTGTTGATCTGTGTTTGATTATCTTTACATTTATATCTTCTATCTACAGCAAAGATCAATTTTATCTCTATACGCTGAAATTCATACTTGTAATCTTATTTGTTCTAACATATTCTCTGGGAGTCGACTACTGCTCATAAGGAGTCGACTACCTGCTGTGAAATTTCGCTGTGCACTTTAAAATCATATTGTTGATTAAGAACCAAGAGTAGATCACTCTACTTGGTTTCTTAGGCAACGTTAGAAGGAATTTATTTGTGTTAATATCATTGAGCGAAAAAGTTTTATTTGATCAACACTATTCAACCCCCCTTCTAGTGTTGCTTGTCATCCACATGATCCAACACTTGGTATCAAAGCAAGGTATCGAGATGGCATCAACAATGGTAGCATCCGTCCTCCAACGATTTGATGGAACAAATTATGCAGATTGGAGAAAGAGGATGTTGAAAGACATTGAATCCCTTGGACATATGGCATGGAGTTTCATCGAGTTCCCGTACATCAAACCTACCACTCCTCCATCCCAATGGACAAACCAAGACATGGAAAAAGCCGTTCTTCACTCTGAGGTAATGAGTCTATTATTATTTAATATTGACGATTCTATCTTTGAGTACGTTTCAGAGACCACTACGGCATTTCAAATATGGGACTTGCTTAAAGTCAAGTATGGAAAGGAGACTATTGAAAAATGGACTTTCGAAACCACCAAACGAAAAGAGAGAAAACTTAACGAAGAAGAGAATGATTCAAATTCGGATAACTCAAGTGATGAAGAAACGAAAGAGCAACCCACAAATAATATGTGCATGATGGCTTGTCAAGATGATAAGGATAAGGACATTTGGATAATGGATAGTGGATGCTCCGCACACATGACATGGAACGCAAAATTACTTAGCAATCTAAAAATGTATGATGGCGGAACCGTGACATTTGGTGACAACAAGAAAGGTAAAATTGTCGGAATTGGCAATATCGGCAATCACTCAAAATTGCTCATCAAAGATGTAAGCTTGGTGAAAGGATTAAAGCATAACTTATTGAGCATAAGTCAACTATGCGACAAAGATGAAGCATGGATCGAGGCTATGCAAGAAGAACTTCTACAATTTGAACGCAATCAAGTATGGGAGTTAGTGCCTAGACCGGAAGATCGTCCCGTTATCGGTACAAAATGGGTATACCGGAACAAACTAGATGAAGATGGAAATGTTATCAGGAATAAGGCAATGTTAGTAGCACAGGGTTACTCTCAAGAGGAAGGTATAGACTTCGATGAAACCTTTGCTCCTGTTGCTAGACTAGAATCTATTAGGATGTTACTCGCATTTGCATCATATAAGAATTTTAAACTTTATCAAATGGATGTAAAAAGCGCTTTCCTAAACGGATTCATAAAGGAGGAAGTCTACGTTGAACAACCTCCAGGATTTGAACATGATAAGAAAACAGGATTTGTTTACAAGTTAAACAAAGCCTTATACGGACTAAAGCAAGCTCCAAGAGCTTGGTATGAAAGACTAAGAAAATTCTTAAGTGACTCAAGTTACACTGTTGGAAAAATAGATTCAACCTTATTCGTTAAGAAAGTTCATAATGATATCATTCTTATCCAAATATACGTAGATGACATTATTTTCGGATCTACTAATGAGGATCTTTGCCAAGAGTTTGCCAAGTTAATGCAGGAAGAATTCGAGATGAGCCATATGGGGGAGCTAATATATTTTCTCGGATTGCAAATCAAACAAGGAAAAGAAGGAACCTTCATTCATCAAACAAAGTATGCAAGAGACTTGATAAAAAGGTTCGGAATGGAAACTGCATCCGGAAAGAACATACCAATGGCAACATCCACATCCTTAGACAAAGACGAAGCAGGTAAAAAGGTTGATCAGAAAACATATCGAGGTATGGTCGGTTCCCTACTCTACTTAACCGCCAGCAGACCTGACATCATGTTTAGTGTTTGTGCATGTGCTAGATGTCAATGTGATCCTAGGGAATCACACCTTAAAACAGTAAAATACATATTTAGATATCTCAAAACCACATCTGACTTTGGACTTTTCTATCCCAAAGGAAGCACATTCGATTTAACTTCATTTAGTGACGCAGACTATGCTGGTTGTAAAGCCACAAGAAAAAGCACAAGTGGAACATGTCATTTCCTTGGACATTCCCTTGTCTCGTGGTTTAGCAAAAAGCAAAGTTCCGTCTCACTATCCACCACTGAGGCAGAGTATATAGCTGCCGGACTTGCCTGTGCTCAAATACTTTGGATGAAACAAGTCCTCATCGATTATGGTGTTAATACATCTACATGTGTAATTTATTGTGATAATAAAAGCACCATAAATCTCACTAAAAACTCTGTTCTTCATCCTAGAACAAAACATATTGATATTAGACACAGATTTATTGATGATCATTGTGCCAAAAAGGATGTTGAACTTAAATTTGTCTCCTCTGAGTTTCAAGTTGCAGATATTCTTACAAAACCCTTACAAAAAGATACTTTCTCCAGACTTCGACGAGAATTGGGTATTGTTGGAGAAAAAGAATTGAATAATGCTCAGTTATAAATATTTTTTGTTTTTTTGTTGATGACAAGGGGGAGAAAAATATATGAAATGAAAAAATATGAATTGTATTTCTAATAGCTTCGATGCAGGGGGAGAACCGCATCAAAGCAGGGGGAGTAAGTTTGAAATATTACTCATATTCATATCTTACTTCATTTTTATTATTTGGGTGTCATCATCATAAAGGGGGAGAGTGATGGAAATTGAATTCCACCCCAAGTAATTTTGATGATGAGCACACCAAATGAATGCTTAGTGTACTACTAACTACACTACACTTAAAAGTGTGCAGATTTCGAGAAGCTCTACTTATACTCTAAAGAAGCACACTTCAACGCCCCACGACAACGACGAACATGGCTAAACTCAAGTGATGAAGCTCAAGCTCAAACAGAACAAGAAGCTCAAAGAGAAGCTCACCTTCACTTCATCAAGTTGACTAAAACTTCCGAAGACATGTTCAGAGTCTAGTGTGAGTGTGTCGTGTCTTTTAGGGTATTTGTCAAAGCCATATCAAATAGACAACACACACACACACAAATGATTTCGAAACAATTTTTAACTATCTTCAAAAATAGTTTTCAAGAGCTTTTTCTAGTCACTTCATAATTCTCGTAGTGAAACTCCACGCACCCTGGAGCTAACTACCCTTTTGACTAGAACAACAGGAAAAACTCCTCTGGGAGTCGACTACCAAAAGTAGGGAGTCGACTACCTCTCAGGGATGAAAATTTCCTGGATCCCTCTGGGAGTCGACTACCTATATGAGGGAGTCGACTACCTGCTGGAAATTTTCAGACGTTTTGAATTTGAATTTCAAAATCTTTTGAGCAATTTACTCCGAAATTTTTGGGACAAAAGTCAAACGAAATTTGAAATTCAAATCTTAGTTTTTCCCTATAAATAGAGCCAAATTCTTTTGTGAAAAGAACAACATTTGAAAATCAATATTCGTGAAAGCTCTCGTGAATCAAAGCTCTCTAATTCTTCTCTCTAGCCAATTTAATTTCAGTTTTGATCTTGCAATATTTTTCTCAATTCTTTTTGAAGATCATATTATTATTTTTATTGGCTAAATTGTTTTTCAAAATCCTTTCTATCATTTCTCTCTAATTTTATTTGAAGGATTTTTGAAAATGCTCTAGATCACAAAGAACTTATCTCGTATCTTTGTGTGATCTAGACTATCGTTCTATTAAGCCACTACACAAATTGTCTATCTTTTGATTGGCTATAGAATCGGGTGTATTTACCAATCTCTATCACTTATTGTAGAGTATTGGACAAATTTCTTATTGTATTGATTGTTGGAACACTAGACAAGTCTAGTTGTTGCCAGTTGGAAAGTCCACGGTTTGTGAGGCAAGGGTAAAACCCTAGACAAGTCTAGGTGTTGTGATCGGAAATCCTGGTCAAGGCTAGGTCGTTGGAAATCCTAACGAGTGAAGTTAGGTGCTTGTATTTGCCAAGGCAGATAGTGGAAATCTCGTACCGGATTGGTCGGGGACTGGACGTACCCGGGTTGCGGGGAACCAGGATAAAATCCTTCTGTTTGCGATTGTTGATCTGTGTTTGATTATCTTTACATTTATATCTTCTATCTACAGCAAAGATAAATTTTATCTCTATACACTGAAATTCATACTTGTAATCTTATTTGTTCTAACATATTCTCTGGGAGTCGACTACTGCTCATAAGGAGTCGACTACCTGCTGTGAAATTTCGCTGTGCACTTTAAAATCATATTGTTGATTAAGAACCAAGCGTAGATCACTCTACTTGGTTTCTTAGGCAACGTTAGAAGGAATTTATTTGTGTTAATATCATTGAGCGAAAAAGTTTTATTTGATCAACACTATTCAACCCCCCTTCTAGTGTTGCTTGCCATCCACAGGATCCAACAGGCACTACTCTTGTGGAGCGTCTGCTGGCTAGCCCAGAGACGGCTCGCTTATGGACTTGTGGAGCGTTTGCTTGCTCGTCCAGGAATGTCTCGCTTACGGATAGTTAATCGATGACGGTGGTGACCATTGAGAACTGGTGCTCCCCAGCTTTGGCTCACCCGTGACTGGTGCGCTCTGGTATGATATGTAGTATCATTCATGATTAATGATTTGTTTCGGATCGACGACGGGGGTGACCATTGAGCACTGGTGCTCCCCAGCTTTGGCTCACCCGTGACCGGTGCGCTCCGGTATGATACGTAGTATCATTCGTGATCCTTGTCTTGTCTCGTGTCTAGATGGAGTGTTTGTTGGCTCGTGTCCATAACACAAATGACTCGCGGGTGGGGTAGGACAAAAGAGTCTAGCTGGGCCTGGGGGGTAGCTCCCCTCCGCCTACGCAGCTTGAGTCCTTAGGCTTTATCTTTGTATCGCAGTTGGTGCACTCCTGTTTGTTTCGTAGGGATGCATTCCGGTCGGTTGACCTTTTCTAGACTTGGACAATCTGACCAGATGGACACCCCTGGCAGATTGACAGAACTACATGAACAACTCTTAGACGATCTGACTAGATGGACACCCCTAGCAGATCGATTAGAATAACCATTTTCCTGTTTTCTAGTACTGCCTGCGTAGTTGTAATTTAAATTCCATTTAGAACTGCTAGAATTGTATAACTGCATTAACTTTTGGTCTCATTAGTTCGTTGCTGACATGTGTTTTGCACATGTCTCAGGCTTGACCGAGCTGCCACCTGAGGCTCCCGGTAGACTCTTTCCTCTTTAGTTGCCTCCGGTACGTTCAGTTTTAGTCTTTATGTTAAACTCTTTGTTGGTTACCTTCTGCGTTTGAATAATACCTTTTTACTGCTATTTCTATTGTTTCATGCTAAATCGTTCGATCGGACCTTTCCCCTCCGCATCATAACTTGCCAAGACGCTTATTGGACCCCGAGCCTCAATGGCTCTAGTCCATGCGGGCTGGCCATGCCTTGCTGCCCAATCTTTTTGGGAAGCGGGGCGTGACAGGAAGAGGGGGAGAAAGCACTGGGTCCCGAAGTACCCTACCTGAGTGCAATTGGAGCACTCCTATACCTGGCAAACTGCACACGTCCTAATATAGCGTTCGCAGTTAACCTACTAGCCAGATACAGTTCTTTGCACTCAAAGCGCCACTGGAACGGAGTGAAATATCTTCTGTGCTACATCCAAGGGTCAGTCAAACTGGGACTATACTTCAAGAAATGCGTATCCTCCAACTTAGTTGGTCATGCTGATGTAGGATACAAGTCTGACCTGCACACCGTAAAGTCCCAGACTGGCTTCGTATTCACCTACGGTGGAACAACCATCTCATAGAGATCTGTGAAGCAGACTTCGACATCAACCTCATCCAACCACTCTGAGCTCATTGCGATCCACGAAGCTAGCAGAGAATGCTTTTGGCTTCGTTCAGTCATCCACCACATCCTTGTGACTACCGACCTGAAGACGGGAGATCTTGGACCAACCACCATGTTCGAAGACAATGCTGTCTGCATAGCTCAACTACGAGGTGGCTACATCAAAGGTGACAGGACGAAGCACATTTTCCCCAAGCTCTTCTGGAAGCATGAACAAAAAGTAGACAACCAGATCGACATTCAACAGATCCAGTCCTGCAAGAACCTGGCATATCTATTTACTAAAGCTTTACCTCGCTGTACCTTTAGAAAACTTGTATTAGGAATTGTGATGAGATAGTTGAAAGATCTACAAGCCTGAAGCTTGTATGCAACAGGGGGAGTTAATGTTGCGTTGTACTCTTTTTTCCTTAGCTATTGATTTTTTTCCACTGGGTTTTCCATAGCCAAAGGTTTTAACGAGGCAGCCATATCAACTCTGGATCTAGAAGTATCCACCTCTGATGATATCCATCGATCAGGGGAAGCAATATAGACTTGTACTCTTTTCCCTTAGCTACTGATTTTTCCCACTGGGTTTTCCATGGCAAAGGTTTTAACGAGGCAAATACTCTTAACTTAGGATCCAGAAGTATCCATACCCCCATGGTCAAATAAGCTCCATAAACCCTGAAGCGCTCATGTATGGCGTACAACAATGGATGGATAAGGGGAAGTGTTATAAGCGGGCATTTGTAGGCCCATTAATGTATTGGGTATCCACCCATTATGTAACCCTACTTATATAAATACAGGGCTACGGGTTCCGTAGCCGCCAAGCTTACACCATCATGTAATAAAAATATTCAAATCATATAGAAAATGTAGAAAATAACCCGGAGATATCTGCAAAAAATGTCTGTAGAATCGGGAGATCGCCATCTTCAACAAAAAATAAATAAATGAAGACAAAATTAGGCCAATAAATCATATCATTTAATAAAAAGAAACATATCTTCCAGATAATGTAAAAAATAGCCTCGATTCAGAAAATAATCAAAAATGTCCGTTGGAACCGGGAGATCGCTATCTCCAAGGGAAAAAAAGAGAATACAAAAAATCTTATCATTTAATAAAAAGATCTGTATCTCCCCGAAAATTTAGAAAATTAGCTAGGAGCTCAGAAAAATACGTAAAAATGTCCAGTAGAACTAGGAGATCACCATCTTCAACTCTAAAAAAAGAGAAGACAAAATTAGCATATACAAATCATATCATTTAATATAAAGATTCATATCTTATAGAAAATATAGAAAATAGTCCGTAGCTTAGAAAAATATGCAAATAATGCCTGTTGTAACCGGAGTTTGACATCTTCACCAAAAAAATAAGAGAAGACAAACTTACAACATAAAAATCATATCATTTAATATAAAGATTCATACCTTACAGAAAATGTAGAAAATAGCCCGAATTTCAGAAAAATCTGTAAAAATTTCTGTTGGAACTGGTAAATAGACATTTTCAACTAAAAAAATAAGAGAAGACAAAGTTAGGAAATAAAAATAAATCATTTAGTAAAAAGGTACATATGTTCAAGAAAACTGTAGAAAATTGTCTCGAGCTCAAAAAATCCGCAAAAATATCCGTTAGAATCGGGAGATCGCCATCTTCAATAGAAAAATAAGAGAATACAAAATAAGGCCAAAACATCATATCATTTAATAAAATGATCAATATCTTTAAGAAAATGTAGAAAATAGCCCAGATCTAAGAAAAATTTGCAAAAATTTCTGTTGGACCCGGAAGATCGCTATCTTCAATTGAAAAATAAGAGAAGACAAAATTAGGCTATAAAAATTATATCATTTAATATAAATATACATATCTTATAATGTGGAAAATTGCATGGAGCTAAGAAAAATTCACAGAAAGGTCTGTTGGAACCGGTAGATCGCCATATTCAACGAAAAAAATAAGAGAAGACTAAATTAGGCCAAAAATCATATTATTTATTAAAAAGATCTATCTCTTCAAGAAAATATTGAAAATAGGCTCGAGGTCAGAAAAATCCGCAAAAATATCCGCTGGAACCAAGAGATCGACATCTTCAACTAAAAAAAATAAGAGAATACAAACTTAGGCTTTAAAATCATCATTTAATTAAAAGAAACATATCCTAAATTAAATATATAAAATCGCACCGAGCTCAGAAAAATCCGCAAAAGTATCCATTGAAAACTGGAGATCTCCATCTTTAACTTAAAAATAAGAGAAGATAAATGCAGGCTATAAAATCATATCATTTAATAAAAAATTCATATGTTCCATTAAATATAGCAAATAGATCTGAGAACAGAATAATCCGCAAAAATGTCTGTTGCAATAGGGAGATCGACATCTTCAACAGAAAAAAATAAGAGAAGACAAAATTAGGCCAAAATGATATCATTTAATTAAAAGATCCATATTTTGCAGAAAATGCAGCAAATAGAACCGAGCTCAGAAAAATCGACAAAAATGTCTATTGGAACAAAGAAATAGTCATCGTCAACTGAAAAATAATTGAAGACAAAATTATGCCAAAGTCATATCATTTAATAAAAGATCCATATCTTCCCGAAAATACAGAAAATAGCTTCGAGCTAAGTAAAATACTCAAAAATATTTGTTTGAACCGGGAGATCACCATCTTAAACGGCAAAAATAAGAGAAAACAAAAAATAAAAATCTTATCATTTAATATAAACATACATATCTTACATAAAATGTAGAAAATAGCATGTAGCTCAGAAAATACACAAAAATGTCCGTTGGAACCGGAAGTTCACCATCTTCATCTGAAAAATAAGCAAAGCCAAAATTAGGCAAAAAATAAATGATTTAATAAAATATCAATATCTTCCAGAAAATATAGAAAATAGCCTTGCTGTCAAAAAAATCCGCTAAAATGTTCGTTGGAACTGGCAGATCGCCATTATCAACTAAAAAATAAGATAAGATAAAATTAGGCCAAAAGATCATATCATTTTATAAAATGATCCATATCTTCCATAAAATGTAGAAAAATAGCCCCTAAATAAGAAAAATCTGTAAAAATGTCCGTTTGAACCGGGAGTGGCCATCAACAATTGAAAAAAAAGAGAAGACAAAATTAGGCTATAAAAATAATATCATTTAATAAAAAGGTCCATATCTTATAGAAAATGTAGAAAATAACCCGTAGCGTAGAAAAATCCGATTAAATGTCAGTTGTAACCTGGAGATCGCCATCTTCAACTAAAAAAAGAGAAAAAAATTAGGCCAAATAATCATAACATTTAATAAAAAGGTCAATATCTTCCAGAAAATATAGAAAAGTTGCCTTAGGAGAAGAAAATCAGCAAAAATATCTGTTGAACCAGTAGATCGCCATCGTTAACTAAAATAAATAAGAAAAGACAAACGTATGCTATAAAATTCATATCATTTAATAAAAAGATCCTTATCTTCCATAAAATGTAGAAAAATGCACCGAGCTCAAACAAATCTGCAAAAATATCCGTTGGAACCAGGAGATCGCCATCTTGTACTGAATAATAAGAGACGACAAACTTGGGTCAAAAATCATATAATTTAATAAAAAGATCTATATCATCCAGAAAATTTAGAAAATAGCCCTGAGGTCGAATAATCCGCAAAAATATCTGTTAGAAAAGGGATATCAACATCTTCAACTTAAAAAAATAAGAGAAAACAAAATTTGGCCAAAATTCATTTCATTTAATAAAAAGATCCATAACTTACCAAAATGTAGAAAAATAGCACCGATCTCAGAAAAATATTGAAAAATGTCCGTTAATCGGCAGATCGACATCTTCAACTAAAAAAATAAGAGAAGATAAAATTAGGTACTAAAAATCATTTCAATTAATATAAAGATTCATATCATACAGAAAATGTAGAAAATGGCTCCAAGCTTAGAAAAATCCGAAAAAATATCTGTTGGAACCAGGAGATCGCCATCTTCAACTGAAAATTAAGAGAATACAAATTACGACCAAAAATCATATCATTTAATAAAAAGGACCATATCTTCCAGAAAATTTAGAAAATAGCCCTTAGGCCAAAAAAATCCGAGAAAATGTTCGTTGGAACCGGGAGATCGCCATCTTCAACTAAAAAAATAAGAGAATACAAACTTAGTCTAAAAATCATATCATTTAATAAAAAGAGTTATATCTTCAATGAGCTTTTGAAAATAGTTCGGAACTGAGAAAAATCTGCAACAAATCCATTGGAACGGTTGATCGACATCTTCAACTTAAAAATAAGAGAATCCAAAATTAAGCTTAAAAATCATATCATTTAATATAAAGATCCATTCCTTACAGAAAATTTAGAAAATATTCCGGAGGTCTGAAAAATCCCTTAAAATGTCCGTTGGAACTATGAGATTGCCATCTTCAACGAAAAAATAAGAGACTACAAAATTAGGCCAAAAAATCATTTAATATAATAAAAAGATCCAAGACTTCCTTAAAATGTATAAAAAGAGCTCAGAACTCCGAAAAATCCACAACAACATACGTTGGATCCAGGAAATCGCCATTTTCAACTGAAAAATAAGATAAGACAAAAATTAGGCTTTAAAAATCATATCAATTAGTTTAAAGATTCATATCTTACAGAAAATGAAGAAAATAGCCTGGAGCTCAGAAAAATCAACACAAATGTCCATTGCAACAGGGAGATCTCCATTTTCAACTGAAAAATAAGAGAAGATAAATTTAGGCTAAAAATCGTACCATTTAATAAAAAGAGCTATAACTTCCAAAAATATAGAAAAATAGTGCCAAGTCAGAAGAATCGGCACAAATGTCCGTTGGAACCGGGAGATTGCCATTTTCAACTAAAAAAATAAGAGAAGACAAAATTCGGCGAAAAAAATCATATCATTTAATAAAAATATCCATATCTTCAATAAAATGTAGAAAATAGCTTCGAAATCAGAAAAATCTCTAAAAATGTCTGTTGGACAGGGAGATCGTCATCTTCAACTGAAAAATAAGAGAAGACAAACTTAGGACAAAATGATATCATTTAATAAAAAGATCCATATCTTCTAGAAAATGCAGAAAATAGCTCCGAGCTAAGTAGAATCCGCAAAATTGTCCGTTGGAACAGATAGATCACCATCTTCAACTAAAAATAAAGGAAGACAAAATTATGCCAAAAATCATATCATTTTATAAAAAGATGCACATATTCCAGAAAATACAGAAAATAGATCGTTGCTAAGTAAAATACGTAAAAATATCCGTTTGAACCGGGAGATCGCCATCTGCAATTGAAAAATAAGAGAATACAAAATTAGGCTAAAAAATCATATCATTGAATATAAATATTCATATCTTACAAAAAATGTAGAAAATAGCTTGGAGTTCAGAAAAACCGCAAAAACATCTATTGGAACCGGGAGATCGACATCTTCTTCTAAAATATAAGAGAAGACCAAATTAGGCCAAAAATCAAATGATTTAATAAAAAGATCCATATCTTCCAGAAAATAGCCTCAAGGTCAAAAAATCTGCAAAAATGTCCGTTGGAATTGGGAGATCGCCATCTTCAGCTAAAAAAATAAGAGAATACAAAATTAGGCCAAAAAATCATATAATTTAATTAAATGATCCATTTCTTCCATAAAATGTAGAAAAATATCTCCGAGCTCAGAAAAATCAGCAAAAATTTCTGTATCAACTAAAGACGAGAAGACAAAATTAGGCTATAAAAATCATTTCATTCAATAAAAAGGTCCATATCTTACAAAAATGAAGAAAAATAGCCCGGAGCTCAGAAAAATCCTCTCAAATGTCTGTTGGAACCGAGATCACCATCTTCAACTAAAAAATAGAAGACAAAATTGGGCGAAAAATAATAACATTTAATAAAAAGATCCATATCTTCCAGAAAATGTGAGAAAATTGCCCAAAACTAAGAAAAATCAGGAAAAATGTCTGTTGGAATCGGTAGATTGCCATCTTCAACTGAAAAAAATAAGAGAAGACAAACGTATGGTATAAAAATCATATCATTTAATAAAAATAAACATATCTTCCATAAAATGTAGAAAATAACACTGAGCTCAGAAAAATCAGCTAAAATGTTAATTGTAACAAGGAGATCTCCATCTTCAACTGAAAAATAAGAGAAGACAAAGTTAAGCCAAAAATCATATCATTTAATAAGAAGATCAATATCTTTCAAAAAATTTAGAAAATATCTGAAATGTCAGATAAATCAGCAAACATGTTCGTTAGAATCGGTAGGTCGCCATCTTATACTGAAAAATAAGAGAAGAAAAATTAGGCCAAAATTCATATCTTTTCTAAAAAGATTCATATCTACCAGAAAAGTAAAAAAATGCCCCAAGCTAAGAAAAATCTTCAAAAATGTCCACTGCAACCGACAGATTGCCATATTCAACTAAAAAATATGAGAAGACAAAATTAGGCAACAAAAATCTTGTCATTTAATAAAGAGATCCATATCTTTAAAAAATATAGAAAATAGCCTGAAGCTCAGAAAAATCCGCAAAAATATCCGTTGGAACTGGGATATTGCCATCTTCAAATGAAAAATATGAGAAGACAAAATTAGGCTATAAAAATCACATCATTTAATTAAAGAATCTTATCTTCCAAAAAGTGTACAAACTAACCCCGAGCTCAGAAAAATCTGCAAAAATGTCCTTGGAACCGGAAGATCGTCGTCATCAACTAAAAAATCAGAGAAGACAAATTTAGGCCAAGATATCATATCATTTAATAAAATGATACATATCTTCCAAAAAAGTGGAAAACAGTTCGGAATTCAAAAAAATCCGCCAAAATGTTCGTTAGAACCGGGAGATCGACATGTTCAACTAGAATATAAGAGAAGACAAAATTAGGCCAAAAATAAAATCATTTAATAAAAAGTCCCTATCGTCTAGAAAATTTAGAAAATAGCCCCGAGGTCAGAATAATCCGCAAAAATATCCGTTGGAATCGGGAGATCGTCATCTTCAGCTGAAAAATAAGAGAAAACAAAATTTTGCCAAAAAATCATATCATTTAATAAAAAGATCCATAACATCCCGAAAATGTAGAAAAGTAGCCCCGAGCTCAGAAAAATACGTAAAAATGTCTGTTTGACCCGGAAGATTACCATCTTTAGCTAAAAATAAGAGAAGACAAAACTATGTTATAAAAATCATATCATTTAATATAAATATCCATATCTTATAGATAATGTAGAAAATATCCTAGAGCTAAAAAATCTGAACAAATATAAATTGGAACTGGAAGATCGCCATCTTCAATTGAAAAAAGAGAACACAAAATTGAGCCAAAAATCATATTATTTAATTAAATATCCAAATCTTCCAGAAAAGTTAGAAAAATAGTCCCAAGCTAAGAAAAATCCACAAAAATGTCGGTTGGAACGAGTAGATCGCTATCTTCAACTGAAAAAAAATAAGAGATGACAAATGTAGGCTATAAAAATCATATCATTTAATAAAAGAATACTTATCTTTCATAAAATATAGACAGTAGCACTGAACTCATAAAAATCCGCAAAAATGTCATTTGGAAATATTGATAAAAGACAAAAGGCGACTATAAATACATCATCAGTCGGCTGTCTTGCAAATTAGGATGAAGCCCAGAAAATGCAAGATGCGCTCAAACGACTGTTGAGCAATTCACAAGCGGCTGTAGAAACACATGCGACTGTAAATTGAACATCAGTCGACTGATGCGAAAAGCTCAAGTAGAGTCAATAAAAAGTTAACTTGAGCAGTGCACCACAGTCGATTGTAGAAGGCTCGACAGGCGACTGGAAATCACCTAGTCGACTGTAAAACCGTCATCAGGCGACTGTTGGAGAGCCAGAGACTCCAAATGAGTCTTTGGGCTAGATGAACCTATAGGGTTGGATTCTATGATAATCCTAAGGCTCCTAAGATGGTGAAATGCATATGCATGAGAGTATGACCATATATCAAGGCATTACAATAATCCTAGACTCAAAAAGAGAAATGCAAGTAATTGAAATTACATGGATTACATATTCAATCTCCTAGAGCCTAAGTATTCAAGCTCACGATACCTTGATGCTCCTCATCATCTCCAAGCTTTGGTACTCCTTGATGAGCTTCCATTCATCAAGCTCCAAGCTTTGGCAATGCTCCTCTAAATGTCCATTCTTCATCATGCACCAAGCTTTGGCTTCATTAGATGATCTTCATGGCTTCATCCAAGCTTCAGTACATAGGGGGAGTGCCAAATGTCGCATTCTTCAACTGAAAAATAAGAAAAGACAAAATTAGGCCAAAAATCATTTCGTTTAATAAAAGATACATATAATCAGGAAATTTAGAAAATAGCCCCGAGGTCAGAATAATACACAATAATGTCTGTTGGAACCCGGAGATCGCCATCTTCAACTTTAAAATAAGGGAAGAGAAATTTAGACCATAAAGTTCATATCATTTAATGTAAAGTTCCAAATCTTCCAGAATATATAGAAAATAGACTGGAGCTCAGAAAAATCTGCAAAAATTTCCGTTGGAACCGTGAGATCACCATCTTCAATTGAAAAAAAATAAGAGAAGACAAAACGTAGGCTATAAAAATCATTTTATTTAATAAAAAGTCCTATATTTTTGCATAAAATGTTGAAAATAGCACCGAGCACAGAAAATTCTGCAAAACTTTATGTTGAACCGAGCGATCGCCATATTCAACTAAAAAATAAGAGAAGACAAATTAGGCTATAAAAATCATATCATTTAATATGAAGATTCATTTCTTACAAAAAATATAGAAACTATTATTGAGCTCAGAAAATCCGCAAAAATATTCGTTGGAACTAGGAGATCGTCATCTTCATTTGAAAAATAGAGAAGACAAAATTAGGCCAAAAAATCATACCATTTCATAAAAAGATCAATATCTTTCAGAAAATATAGAGAAATAGACTCAAGCTAAGACAAATCCGCAAAAATGTCCATTGGAACCGAAAAAATAAATGAAGATAGATGTAGGCTTTAAAATTCATATCATTTATAAAAATGTAGAAAATAGCAACGAGCTTATAAAAATCCGTAAAAATGTCCATTTAACAGATAGATTGCCATCTTTAATTAAAAAATAAGAGAAGACAAAATTAGGCCAAAAATCATATCAATAATAATAAGATCCATATCATCCAGAAAATTTAGAAAATAGTCCAAAGGTCAGAATATTACGTAAAATGTCTATTAGAAACGTGAGATCACTATCTCCAACTGAAAAATAAAAGAAGGCAAAATTAGGCCAAAAATCATATCATTTAATAAAAGATCCATAGCTTCTCGAAAATGTAGAAAAATAGCACCGAGCTCAGAAAAATTTGCAAATATGTCCCTTGGAACCGTGAGATCGACATCTTCGACTAAAAAAATAAGAGATTATAAAATTAGGTTATAAAAATCATTTCATTTAATATTAAGATTCATATTGTACAAAAATATAGAAAATAGACCGAAGCTCAAAAAATCCGTACAAATCCTTTGGAACCAGGGAGATTGCCATCTTCAGCTGAAAAATAAGAGAAGACAAAATTAGGCCAAAATGATATCATGCAATAAAAAGTTACATATCTTCCAGAAAATGCAGAAAATAAACACGAGCTCAGAAAAATGAGCAAAAATGTCCGTTGTAACAGGTAGATCGCTATCTTCAAATGAAAAAAATAAGAGACTACGAAATTATGCCAAAAATCATATCATTTAATAAAAAGATTCATATATTCTAGAAAACGCAGAAAGTAGCGTTGAGCTAGGTAAAAATCCAAAAATGTCCGTTGGAACATAGATATCGCCATCTTTAACTGAAAAATAAGTGAAGACAAAATTATGCAAAAAATCATATCATTTAATAAAAGTATCCACATCTTCCAGAAAGTACATAGCTAAGTAAAATCCGAAAAAATATCCGTTTGAACCGCCATCGATAACTGAATAATAAGAGAAGACAAATTTGGCGATAAAAATCATATCATTTAATATAAAGAATCATTTCTTACAAAAATGTAGAAAATAGACTAGAGCTCAGAAAAATCCGCAAAAATGTCCGCTGGAACCTGGTGATCGCCATCTTCATCTGAAATATTAGAGAAGACAAAATTGGCCAAAAATCAAATGATTAAATAAAAAGATCCATATCTTCCAGAAAATGTAGAAAATAGCCTCGAGGTGAAAAAAATCCGCAAATGTTGGAACTGCGATATCACCATCTTTAGGTAAAAAAATTAGAGAAGACAAAATTAGGCCAAAAATCATATCATTTAATAAAATGGTACATATCTTCCTTAAAAGGCAGAAAATAGCTCCAAGCTCAGAAAATCCGTAAAAATATCTGCTGAACAGGTAGATAGCCATATTCAACTAAAAATAAAAGAAGACAAAATTATACCAAAAATCATATCATTTAATAAAAATATCCATATCTTCCAAAAAATGCAGAAAATAGCTCTGAGCTAAGTAAATTCAGCAAAAATGTCTATTGGAACATAGAGATCGCCATCTTCACTGAAAAATAAGTGAAGACAAAATTATGCCAAAAATCATATCATTTAATAAAAAGATCCACATTTTCCAAAAAATACAAAAATAGCTCCGAGCTAAGTAAAATCCGCAAAAATATCCGTTTGAACCGGGAGTTCCCCATCTTCCGCTGAAAAATAAGAGAGATAAAATTAGGCTATAAAAATCATATTATTTAATATAAAGATCCATATCTTACAAAAAATATAGAAAATAGCCTGGAGCTCAGAAAATCTGCAAAAATGTCCGTTGGAACCGGGAGATTGCCATCCTCATCTAAAATATAAGACAAGACAAAATTAGGCCAAAAATTCAAATGGTTTTATAAAAAGATCCATATCTTCTAGAAAATGTAGAAAATATCCTCGAGGTCAGAAAAATTCGCAAAAATGTCCATTGGAACCAGGGGATCGCCATCTTAAGGCTAAAAAATAAGAAAAAATTTGCCAAAAATCATATGATTTACTAAAAAGAAACGTATCTTCCGTAAAATGTAGAAAAATTGGTCCGAACTCAGAAAAATTTGCAAAAATGTCTGTTGGAACCGTGAGATGGCCATCTTCAGCTGAAAAAGAGAAGACAAAATTAGGCCAGAAAATCTTATCATTTAATAAAATGCTCCATACCTTTCATAAAATGTAGAAAAATAGCCCCAAGCTCAGAAAAATCCGTAAAAATATCCGTTTAAACCGGGAGATGGCCATATTCAATAAAATTAGGCTATAAAAATTAGAGAAGACAAAATTAGGCTATAAAAATCATTTCATTTAATAAAATTGTCCATATCTTACAAACATGTAGAAAATAGCCTGGAGCTTAGGAAAATCCGTTCAAATGTCTATTAGAACTGGGAGATCGCCATCTTCAACTGAAAAAAGAGAGGGCAAAATTAGGCCAAATAATCGTATCATTTAATAAAAAGGATCATATCTTCCTGAAAGTGTAGAAATATTTATCTAAGCTAAGAAAAATCAGCTAAAATTTCCGTTGGAACCGATACATCGCCATCTTAAAGTTAAAAAATAAGAGAAAACAAACGTAGGCTATAAATATCATATCATTTAATAAAAAGATACTTATCTTCCATAAAATGTAGAAAATAACACTAAGCTCAAAAAAGCGGCAAAAATGTCCATTGGGACCGGGGGATCGCCATCTTCAACTGAAAAATAAGAGATGGTAAAATTAGCCTATAAAAATCATATCATTTATTATAAAGATACATATCTAACAGAAAATGTAGAAAATAACACGGAGCTTAGAAAAATTCGCAAAATGTTCGTTGGAACATGGAGATCTCCATCTTCAACGAAAAAAATAAGAGACGACAAAATCGGCCAAAAAATCATATTAGTTAATAAAAACATACATATCTCCAGAAAATATAGAAAATAGCACAGAGCTCAGAAGAATACACAGAAATGTCCATTTGAACAGGGATATCGCCATCTTCAACTAAAAATAAGAGAAGGCAAAATTAGGCTATAAAAATCATATCATTTAAAAAAAGGTTCATATCTTACAGAAAATATAGAAAATACCATTGATCTCAGAATAATCTGCACAAATATCCGTTGGAACCTGAAAATCGCCATCTTCAACTGAAAAATAAGAGAAGACAAAATTAGGATATAAAAATCATATCATTTAATATAAAGATTCATTTCTTACAGAAAATGAAGATATAGCCCGGAGCTCAGAAAAATCGGTGAAAATGTCCGTTGTTACCATGAGATCACCATCATAAACGAAATAAAATAAGAGAAGAAAAAATTAGGCCAAAACATCATATCCTTTAATAAAAAGATGCATTTCTTGCAGAAAATGTAGAAAAACACCCCGAGCTTAAGAAAATCCGCAAAAAATGTCTATTGAAACCGGAGGATTGACATCTTCCACTTAAAAATAACAGAAGACAAATTTAAGCTATAAAAATCATATCATTTAATATAAAGATCCATATCTTCCATAAAATCTCGAAAATAGTACCGATCTCAAAAAAGCACAAAAATGTCCGTTGGAACTGGAGATTGCTATGATCAACTGAAATATAAGAGAAGACAAAATTAGGCTATAAAAATCATATCAATTAACGTAAAGATTCTTATCTTTCAGAAAATGTAGAAAATAACCATGAGCTTGGAAAAATCCACAAAAATGTCTGTTAGAACCGGGAATGCGTCAAATTTAGCGAATAAAAAAAGAAGACAAAATTAGGCCAAAAAATCATATCATTTAAAAAACGATCGATATCTTCTATATATACGAAAAATAGCCGAGAGCTCAGAAAAATCCACAAAAATGTATGTTGGAACCGGGAGATCGCCATCGTCAACAAAAAAAAATAAGAGAAGACAAAATTTGGCCAAAATCATATCATTTAATAAAACGATCGATTTCTTCCAGAAAATACAGAAAATAACCCCGAGGTCAGAAAAATCCATAAAAATGTCCATTGGAACCGGGAGATCGCCATTTTCAACTTAAAAAATAAGAGAAGACAAACTTAGGCTATAAAAATCATATCATTTAATAAAAGATCCATATCTTCAATAAAATGTAGAAAATAGCATCAAGGTCAGAAAAATCCGCAAAAATATGTTTGTTAGAAACAGGAGATCGTCATCTTCAACTGGAAAATAAGGGCAGACAAAATGAGGCTAGAAAAATCATATAATTTAATAAAAAGATCCATATCTTATAAAAAGGTAGAAAATAGTCACCAGCTCTAAAATATCCGTAAAAATGTCTTTTGGAATAGAGAGATCACCATCTTCAATTGAAAAATTAGAGAATGCAAAATTATGCCAAAAAACATATCATTTAATAGAAAGATCCACATCTTTCAGAAAATACCGAGCTAAGTAAAATCCGTAAAAATATTTGTTTGAACATGGAGATCACCATTTTCAACTAAAAAATAAGAGAAGATATAATTAGGCTATAAAAATCATATTATTTAATATAAATAAAGATTCATTTCTTACAAAAATTGTAGAAAATAGCATGTAGCTCAGAAAAAACTACAAAAATGTACGTTGGAACCCGGAGATCGTCGGCTTCATCTGAAATATAAAAGAAGACAAAATAAGGCCAAAAAAATCAAATGATTTGATAATAAATTCATACCTTCCAGAAAATGTAGAAAATAGTCTCGAGGTAAAAAATTTGCAAAAATGACCGTTGGAACTAGGAGATCGCCAGCTTCCGCTAAAAAAATAAGCGAAGACAAAATTTGGCCAAAAAATAATATCATTTAATAAAATGATTCATATCTTCCACAAAATGCAGAAAAATAGCCCCGAGCTTAGAAAAATCTTCAAAAATTTCCGTTTGAACTGGGAGATGGCCATCTTCAACTGAAAAATACGAGAACACGAAATTAGGCAATAACAATGATATAATTTAATAAAAAGGTTTATATCTTATTGATAATGTAGAAAATAGCTCGTAGCTCAGAAAAATCCGCTCAAATGTCCGTTGGAACCGGGAGATGCCATCTTTACTTAAAAAATAGAAGACAAAACTTGGCCAAATAATCATATCATTTAATAAAAGATCCATATTTTCCAGAAAATATAGAAAAATTACTACATGCTAATTAAAATATGCAAAAATGTTCGTTGGAACCGGTAGATCGCGATGTTCAACTAAAAAAATAAGAGAAGACAAACGTAGGCTATAAAAATTATATCATTTAATAAAAATAAACATATCTTCCATAAAATGTAGAAAATAGCACCGAGCTTAATAAAATCAGCAAAAATGTCCGTTGGAACCGGGAGATCACCATCTTCATCTTAAAAATAAGAGAAAACAAAATTAGGCCAAAATCATATCATTTAATAAGAAGACCAATATATTCCTGAAAATTTAGAAAATATGCCCACAACACTTGCAAAATCCGTGCGAGTCCCAAAAATCGATAACCGTTGCAATTTCTTGTGTAACGAATTTCACCGGTGTTGTGGGAAAATAAGAGGCCAAATAAGGAGCGTCCGCAGTTTCTATGTGAAGAGGAGGTAGTTTACATGACTTTCCATGAGATTTCGAGTGGGATAACAGCTTAGTTGCTGCAAATAGAGGGGTTGAAGCATTTTACTATTTCTGACAGCCCAAGCTATCGGTCAATCTCGTCAACAAACGATTAAAATCTTGGCACCAACTATCACGCCCCCGCTTTCCATGATACCTGGAAAGTACGAATCTGTCCCATGTATGCCTGAAGAGGCAGGTGTGATGGAGAATGAGAGGAGAAGAGAGAGAAATAAAATAAGACAGAGGCATGCCACTGCGCACATGTTCCACAATACTCAATGAATCACAACATCACCTGGAGAGACACAGAAACAAAACATTCCGAAAGAAATAACATTCCATATAGGTAACAAGGCTTAATTAAAACTTGGGTACACATTTCTCTCAGGTACAACTCAACACTCCCAAGTACAACACTAAGGCATTACTACCACCATCGCACTCCACTACTCCACATCCCCAATACACAGCCAGCACTCCTGAAGCATCCAATTTGCAACCTGAAAAACCACGGGTGGAGCATGTCAATGCGTGTCCCAGTAGGAAAATCTAACACTAATGGCAATTTATGTTATTCTTTGCTTAATTACTGTGGTTACAAGTTAAGGTAAGATCATTAGGACTATGTAACATAACATAACGGTAAAGCATACCACTGTATGAAGTAAAAGCATATGAAACAGAGACATACATGTCGTTCGAGAGTGAGCTACTGCAAAAGAGAGTTAGTGCTACAAATATTATATAAGGAAAGGAACAACAAAGGCAACTACAACTATAGGATTACAATGAGAAATAAATACAGGAGGACAAGAAATAACTACAAGTAAGACTTCATAATAAGGATAACGTAACTGCAAGGTAGTAAGTGACAAGTGCAGAGACTACAATCCAAGTGCCACAAGCAGACCTAATCTAAAAGGGTATTATACCACAGTGTCACAACAATACAAGTAGAGGAAAGAGGAAACACTGCAAGGAGAACAAAAAACAAGTAATTTATAGGAATTACAACTGTAACAAGCAAGGGAAATAATCACAAGTATATTATGATAAAGTAAGAGTCTTCAGTTATTGATATTTATCCGAAACCCTGGGTAAATGCAGGAATAAGGACATGGACCTCACCCCAAGGTGGGGTGGCACTCAAACCACCCCGCTAGTGGTACACGAGCACTATTGAATTTTAACAGGTCCTCTCAAACTCCCTTGTCCCTGGCAGGAGTGAGAATATCCTCCTCATCACCACACGTATCACACGGTCACTCCTTGTAAGGCAAGTGAAAATAGTCATCACAACTAGCATGGGTCTTCCACTCCCTATAGGTGAGTGGGTGCTTAGAATCACCACCTCCAAGTCCAGTCCTTATGGCTGCTCTTACTCAGATATTTTCCCAAATTCCATCTTGGAAACTCACTATATCGACACTGAGACATTCCAAGCTCATTTTAGTTAAACATCATAAGTTATATTATAGGAGTCGTGATGGAATGGCCTCACAATGTCAACATTTCTCAATTATATCAATATGAGTTATGCACCTAAGTGGCATGCCCTCCATCATAGCCACATCACATATCAACATAGGTCATGCACCGAAGTGTCATGCCCTTCTCATATCCATTTCAATTCATTACTCCTGATATATGAAACCATGCCGTACATGTCCCAAACATTACCAATTCACAACTTGGTTCATGACATAAATGTATGAAAGCACATTTCTCCAGTTTCTGGATTTGCCTTCATTTGGGCATTTTCACGAACACGTCGTGGGCATTATTAACATGGCCCCTAGAACATGAACTAATCCATGATCAAACCACACTATCAAACCTTTCCCATGTGTCAACAAGCATCAAGAGCAATGAAAGGAAGAATATCTATAATAAGCACTGCTTGAACGATTCAGCTTACTGGGAAAGTACAGACAGTCATATATGTTGGCAGATATCACCCAATTTCATTGTGAATTTAAAAAAACTTAATAAATTAAAGTGGTATATCTACTAGTCAAGGTTTTAGCTATCAAATATCAAAAATCCAGGATGTAAATGCTAATTATTGTGACCTGTACCGTAAAACATAGCACATCTGTTCAGATTCAGAAAATATGACACAAATTTTTCAATAAATCTCAACCTATTCCAGCCAGATTCTGATTTTTCATTGAACATAACAATTGTAGATCTTGAAGTGTAGATGTTCAAAATGTCGAAGTTTGCAGAATTTGGATATCTACAGTAGGAGATGTAGTCAGGTTAGTGAAAGGATGTAAAATCTGGCAGATTCAGATACTCTAGAAATAGTTCCATTTTAGGCCTAATTGCATTTCGAAATTTGAAAAACCTCAAAACATGAAAGTTTTATATAACTATCCATTCCTTTCAGCAGAAATTTTTCAGGATTTTCCCATGTCTTAATAAAAACAGCAAGCAAGGAAAACTGAACTAAATTTCAGCCACTTCAGAACAAAATAATAGTTCAATTAAGCTAAGACTAACATAATATACTATTAGGGGAGGGTTTCCTACCTCAATATGGAATCTTTCCCAACTCTCATGCTTATTCTCAACGCCTCCTACATCCCTCTAGCTCCAAGCCTCAAGAAGACTCCATCTTACATTTTTCATATAGTGGCTTATTCAAAAAGAAATGCATAGTATTAGCAAACATGCTATTATTAAAGGGACAACCCCACGGTTGCGCCGATATTAGGGTTGAAGCATTTTACTATTTCTGGCAACCCTGCTATCGGCCAATCCGGGCATCAAACGACCAAAATCTTGGCTCCTATGACATCGACAGTGCATCACCATCGCATTGAATTGTAAAACAATACGAATCCACTCACGGGTTCAATACACAAGCAATTGTCACGGTCAACAATTTCTGGGACTTGCACGGATTTCACCGGTGTTGTGGGAAAATAAGAGGCCAAATGAGGAGCATACATGGTTGCTATATGAAGAGGAGGCTGTTTCCATGATTTCCCACGATATTTCAATAGCTGGGGCTCCCAAAAATAGTAAAATGCTTCAACCATGCTATTCGCAGCAACCGTTGGGTTATCCCAATCGAAATCTAATGTGAAATCAAGGAAACTACCTCTTATTCATATAGAAACCACATACGCTCCTCAGTTGGCCTCTTTTTTCCCCACGTCTACGAAATCCGTGCGAGTCCCAGAAATTGTTGACCATGGCAATGGCTTTTGTATTGAACTCGTGAGTGAATTCTTATAGTTTTCCCATGGAAATCAATGGTGATGCACGATCGATGTCGTAGGTGCCAAGATTTCGGTCGTTTGATGCCCGGAGTGGCCAATTATCGGGCTGTCAGAAATAGTAAAATGCTTCAACTGTGCTATTCACATCAACCGTGGGGTTATCCCATCCAAAATCTCATAGGAAGTCATGGAAATTACCTCCTCTTCACATAGAAACTACGGACGTTCCTCATTTGGCACCATATTTACTCAAACCGCCTACGAAATCTGTATGAGTCCCAAAAATTGTTAACAGTGGCAATTGCTTGTGTATTGAACCCGTGAGTGGATTATTATTGTTTTCACAAGGAAAGCAAATTTGACACATTAATGATCTCGTAGGAGTCAAGATTTGGTAGTTTGATGTTCGTATTGGCTGATAACTTGGGCAGCCAGAAATAGTAAAATGCTTCAACCCCGCTATTCGCAACAACCATGAGGTTATCCCAATCGAACACTCATGTGACGTAATGGAAATTACTCATCTTCACAAAAAAACTCTGGATGCTCCTTATTGGACCTCTTATTTATCCATAACTCATGCAAAATCCATGCGAGTCCCAGAAATCAGTAGCCATCGTAATTGCTTGTGTATTGAACCCGTGATGGGATTCTTATTGTTTTCACAAGGAAAGCGATGGTAATGCACTATCGATGTCGTAGAAGCCAAGATTTTGGTCATTTGATGCCTGGTTTGGCAGCTAGTTGAAGCTGCCAGAAATAGTAAAATAATTCTACCCCGATATTCACATCAACCGTGGGGTTATCCTAATTGAAATCATGGAAAATCATGAAAACTACCTCCTTTTCACATATAAACCACTGACACTTCTCATTTGGCCTCTTATTTCCCCCAACAACGTTTGCGAAATTCGTGCGAGTCCTAGAAATTGTTAACCATGGCAATTGCATGTGTATTGAACCCGTGAGTGAATTCTTATAGTTTTTCCATGGAAATCGATGGTCATGCACTATCTATGTCATAGGAGGCAAGATTCGATCATTTGATGCCCGAGTTGGCCGACAGCTTGGGGTACCAGAAATAATAAAATGCTTCAACACCGCTATTCACAACAACCATGGGGTTATCCTAATCGAAATCTTATGAGAAGTCATGAAAACGTCCTCCTCTTCACATAGAAACTCAGGATGCTCCTCATTTGACCTCTTCTTTACCTACGACACTTGTGAAATCTGTGTGAGACCCAAAAATCTTTAACGGTGGCAATTGCTTGTGTAAAAAATTTTGCCGGCGTTGTGGGAAATAAGAGGCCAAATGAGGAGCATCTGTGGTTTCTATGTGAAGAGGAGGTAGTTACCATGACTTCCCACAAGATTTCGAGTGGGATAACTACACGGTTGCGAGGAATAGCAGGGTTGAAGCATTTTAGTATTTCTGGAAGCCCCAGCTATCGATAATCCCGTCATCAAACGACCAAAATCTTGGCTCATACGACATCGATAGTGCATCTCCATCGCTTTCCATGAGAAAGCAATAAGAATATACTCACGGGTTCAATACACAAGCAATTGCCACGGTCAATGATTTTTGGGACTCGCATGGAATTAGCATGTGTTGTAGGTAAGTAAGAGGTCAAATGAGGAGCGTCCAGGGTTTCTATATGAAGAGGATGTAATTTCCATGACTTCCATGGAGATTTCGATTGGGATAACCCCATGGTTACTGCGAATAGCAAGGTTGAAGCATTTGATTATTTCTGGTAGCCCAAGTTATCGGCCAATCCGGGTATCAAACAGCCAAAATCTTGGCTCTTACGACGTCGATAATGCATAACTATCGCTTTTCATGGGAAAATAATAAAAATCCACTCATGGATTCAATACACAAGAAATTGCCACGGTTAAAAATTTTGGGAACTTGCAAGGATTTCGTCGGCATTGTGGGAAAATAAGAGACCAAATGAGGAGCATCCGCTGTTTCTATATGAAGAGGTTGTAGTTTTCAAGATATCCCAAGATATTTCGATAACTGAGGCTGCCAGAAATAGTAAAATTCTTCAACCTCACAATCTGCAACAACCGTAGGGTCATCATAATTGAAATCATACGAAAAATCGTGGAAACTGCCACCTCTTTAAATTGAAATCATAGATGCTCCTCATTTACCCTCCTTTTTCCCACAACGTCTACAAAATCCATGTGAGTCCCAGAAATCATTAATCGTGGCAATGGCTTGTGTATTGAACCAGTAAGTGAATTCTTATAGTTTTCCCATGGAAATCGATGGTGATGCATGATTGATATCGTTGGAGCCAAGTTTCGGTCTTTTGATGCCTGGATTGGCCGATAGCTTGGGCTGTCAGAAATAATAAAATGCTTCAACACCACTATTCACAGCAACCATGTCCTTAGACCAATCTAAATCTCATGGGAAGTCATGGAAACAACCTCATCTCCATATAGAAACTAGAGACGCTCCTCATTTGGCCTCTTATTTACACATAATGCCTGCGAAATCCATGTGAGTCCTGAAAATCGTTAACCATGGCCATTGCTTAAGTATTAAACCCATGAGTGAATTCTTATACTTTTCCCATGGAAAGCGATGGTGCTGCACTATCAATGTCGTAGGAGGCAAGGTTTCGGTCGTTTGATGCCCAGATTGGCTGATAGCTTTGGTTGCCAGAAATAGTAAAATGCTACAACCCCGCTATTCGCAACAACCGTGGTGTTATTGTTGTATACAACGATCGTTGATTTCTTGTTTGATGATAACAAACCTTCGTCAATATTTTTGATGTGTTTGTTAAGTGTTTTCAGGTGAAAATAAACATGGAGCAATTAATGGCAATGATGTGACTATTAATCAATGGCAATCTGGCAAATTGGGAGTAATGGCAATGACGTAAATTCAAGCAAAAGCTGGAGAGATGGCAATCTCGTAAATTGCAAGAATTGGACTTGGTCATGATGTGGAGTGATAAGAAATTAAATTCAAAAAGAGGTCAAAATCAAGTCCAACTCAATTTGGATTAAGGGGATTTGACTTGGTCAAATTTAATTGAATTTTGCTTCAAATTAGATCTCATTTGGATACAAAAGGAGTTCTATTTTGATTAGGATATTGACCAAGTTCATTGGACCAAAGAGATGAGATGAGAGCAAATCAATTTGCAGATATCAAATCAATTTTAAGGAGTTTTGATTCAATCCAATTACTTGGATCCGAGCACTATAAATGCAATCCCTATTTCTACAAGGAAAATCCCCTAGGAGAGAGAACAAGCAAACAAGGCCGGTCCTAGACTTATTTTCATTCATCTTGGGCGAATTTTTTCTCCTCCAAACTTCAAAGAGATCATCAAATCGTAGGAAGATGAAGGAGCTCAACAGACGATGCTAAAAAATGCATAACTTTCTCCACAAAGCTCGGATTGACGAACAGTTTGTGGCGAGACGATCATAACTCAACACTCTATGCTATGGTGATATTGTTCTGATCTTAATCCTGTATTAAATCAGTACTTTTTATTTTAGCGTGAATT
The DNA here is from genome assembly GCA_030789695.1 of Scilla litardierei. Lineage (NCBI taxonomy): Eukaryota > Viridiplantae > Streptophyta > Magnoliopsida > Asparagales > Asparagaceae > Scilla > Scilla litardierei. The sequence goes on from CM061140.1 coordinate 66,197,515, forward strand.
TTATTCTGAATAGCTTCATAATTTACAACATCTCAAAGCCTCGTCATCTCAAAGATTCAGCAAACCAAAGCTTACATTGAATCAAGCCAAAGCACAAGCAACTACGTCTCCATCATATAAGGTTTCATCAAGATATTTCCCAAGCTATCAATTTCAAGAGCACCGAAGATTATCAAGTCCATGTTCCAAGCGTCAACCTTCAATATCTGCAAGTCACGCCAAATATCCTTAATAAATCTGTCATTTATTATTATAATCAAAGAGAACGAGCTCATGATTCCAACAAGTATTTGTTTGATTTTTCTGAGCTCGGGCCGATTTACTGCATTTTCTGGAAGATGTTGTATTTGATTACTTTACGCACAGACTACTGCCGATTCTACAGAGCAGAGAATTGATTTACGCACAGACCAGATTCCAAATTTGCGCAGCGAACTTTGGAGGGATGTATCTTTTGATCCAGCGATCAGATTGACACACCGTTGACGCCAACGCGAAGCTGACGACGAGCTTATTGACAAGAACTATTTAATTATCACAACTGAGCATTCTAAACCCTATCTCATTTATGTTTGTGATACTGGTTTAGTATATCTTTGTATTTATTTTTACTTTTCATTTTTGGGCTTTTTGTGGTCTTGGCTAGTTGGGACCAGTCAAGGGAAAGCTTGTACTAGATTTGTTGTGTTCGACACTTTGGTGAGTGGGAAACAGTACTTGGTGAGCGGGAAACAGTACTTGGTGAGCGTAGAGTTAGGGCTCGTAGCTCTTTATAGTTTGTATCTTGATACTTATAAATCTAGTATTTGCTTTGTGGCTAGAGTAGGTCGTTGTGGCGACCGAACCAGGGTAAATCTCTCGTGCACTCTATGTTTGCTCTGTGATTTCTTTACTTGCACATTATTTGCTCTGCGAGTGATTGTTTGAGTAAACTATTACTTGTGTATTCACGAAAATATTTTATAAGCATATTCACCCCCTCTAGGCTTTGATCTCGATCCAACAAGTGGTATTAGAGCAGGTTAGAGGATCTAGTCTAGAAAACATGAATTTCCCCATAGATAAGGCAGTGATAATGGTTTGATAGTTTCAAAAATCTTAATCCTGCTAATATTTCTTTCAATCAGAATATTACTAATTCAGTGTGTTGTCATTGCGGGAAACGTGGACACTATATGAAAAACTGCACAGTACTGAAAATGAAGTCTTTGGATAAGAATGATAATCCACGTGCAGTCACAAGGAAAGATGATGATTATCTTGATGAGGAGAAGGCACTGGTGGTCAGAGGATTCAAAAGATACATCAAGACTCTGCAAGGAAGAGCTGAAATGACAAAAAGGTTCAATCGTTCCAATAAATTTAATCCTGCAAATAATTCTTCTGAGTAGAATACTACTAGCAGGAAGCCCATTTCATGAAGAACTGCCCATAGGCGAAGAACAATACTGTAGAAAAGAAGGAAAAATCATTGACAGTTACGTGGGATGACAATAGTGAGGATAAGGCCCAGGAAGAGACTGCCACTCCTCTCTATGCTTAGTGGGAGATCTCTATGAGGTAAAATCCTACACTAAGATTGAGCTCTTGAATATTTGTGAAAAAATGCGCAATGAAATTGATGGTCTAAAATCGACTGTGGAATCCTTTAGAGATGTTAATTATGAATTGTAGCAAGATAACTATAATATATCACTAGATGTTGAAAAAATAAAAGATGAAAATGATGCATTTATATATACCATTGCAAAAATGAAAAAGGAAAAATCTAGTATGCATGAAATGTAGAATGTAAAAATTGTCCTATACTTGAGACTAAAAATAAAGTTTGCCAAGAAAAAATGACCATAATGAAAAATGAAAATGAAGAGCTCAAAGAAAAACTGAATAAGCTGAAAACTGAAAATAGAGAGCTTAACGAAAAATGAGTATGTTAGAAAATGAAAAGAAAGAGCTTAAAGAAAATTTCACTAAGACTGAAACTGAAAATAAAAATCTTAAAGGAAAATCCATTGAAATAGATAAGAAATCTGAAAACTTAAAAAAGAATGAAGAAGAAAATAAAAAGGCTTTCATTGGTGAATGCACCTTGCTTGTGAACGGAAATCTTTATTTGAAATCTAAAGTCACGAACCTAGAACTGACCAAAAAGAAATTCGGTATAGGAAACAATCTTTGGATATAATTCTTGGAAACTAAGTATATGGCAACAATAGGCGAAGACTTGGATATGGATTGAATCACACTGAAAAATATAAGAATAAGAAAGTTCACATTGAGGCTACAAAATTCAAAAGCATTCATGCAAAGTGATTTCACTACTAAAAAATGACTTTTACCAACGTTTTTATGCCAGCGTTTTAAAGAAACGTTGGCAAATGTCTATTGGTATTTGACATTTACCAGCGTTTATAAGAACGTCGGCAAATGCTAGACTTTTACCAGTGTTTATAGGAACGTTGGTAAATGCTGGGCTTTTCCCGGCGCTTTTCGAAGAACGCCGGCAAATGCTAGACTTTTCTCGATGTTTTTGTAAAACGTTGGAAAATGCTGAATTTTTGCCAACGCTTTCTGAAAAAAGCTGGCAAATGCTGGACTTGTCCCAACGCTTTTTTAAAATGTTGGGACATGCTGGACGTTTGCCAATGTTTTCCCAAAAATGCCGGTAAATGCTGGACTTTTTCTGACGCTTTTGTAAAACGTTGGGAAAAGCTGAACTTTTGCCATCGCTTTCTGCAAAATGCCGGCAAATGATGGACTTTTACCGATGCTTTTTTAAAAAGTTGGGAAATGCTGAACTTTTGCCAATGCTTTTCAAAAAACGGCGGCAAATGCTAGACCTGTTCTGACGTTTTTTTAAAACATTGGGAAATGCTGGACTTTTGCCGGTGTTTTCCCAAAAACGTCGGGAAATGCATGACTGATTTGTACATGGTCTCTCTCCCCTGTATATGATGATGTATCAACATGTATTTTTACGATTCTTTACCCAAATATGATGACATGCTAGAATTGTTTTTGTGTGTGGGTATTTTTAATACATGCATCTACATTCGATGTGTGATTACGGTATCTGCATGGGGAACTTCCAGTGTCTCTCCTGACACCTAAGTCAGTTCCAAGTGACGAGAGCTAAGGTAATAAAGAGGGTGAATCTGGCCTAATGTAAAATTACATCACTGATCGAGCATGGCTTTTATCCTGCAAGCTAGGCAGGCCTCTTGCATCAATACTTCCCCCAAGACCGACTAGCTTTCTTCGTCGAACACACTTGGGAGTTAGGAGGTTTGTTGGGTGATTGAGTGGTGCTGCTCAAACAACTCTAAGAAAAAAACAATATTTGAGTTCATCTATTTCGATTTTAATTACCATCATTTCTCATAAAACACAAACCATCCAAAAGACCAAGTCACCTATATGTAGCATGAGAATATTCGAGTTCGTCTTTTCCAATTTAAAATGACTTAAAAGGGGACTCATGAGTTTTGAAATAAAGCAGTGATGTTGAGATAAATTATTTCTGAATCATCCTATAAAATGATGTCTCGATGCGAGCAAAGGTTCAAATAAACAGGAATGCTTTCTTATTCTATCCTTAACAAATTAGAGGTTAAAAAGAGGGTAAAATTTGAATGGTAAACTTGTGAATCTGCGCATGAGTAAAACGTAGCAATTCACATAAATTAATTTAGCTCCATCAAATATAGCCCATGAAACTAGGAAGATAAATTACCCACAATTTTTTCTCCCCTCATGTAAACAAACAACTATTACTCTAATAAACATCCAAAATGTTTAAATGACATTCTTGTAAATATTTACATCCATTTTTCTTTGCAAATAAACAAGCCAAAAATTCGGTTGTAACAAAAAAAAACCTAGCCAAAATTTTTGCTATCTGCCCAAAAAAAGACGCGTTTGAGAGACTCCCCAAAATTTGGCGGTCTGCCAAAACCTAGGGCACGCCATTCCGCCGTTAATCTTCCAGTTACCCCCCAATCTTCAGATCAGAAGTCCTTTTCCCGTCACCGATCAGAAACCCTACAATTTCCTGCGAAAATGAAATTCCTCCCGCTAAATCTCGGCCGTGTGCGTTCTTATAGGTCACGAATTTACATCTTGCCGCCGCTCAATTTGTTTTTCATCCCTCCCTCTCTCGCAGCCTTCCCAATCTCTCCTTCTCCATCCAACAAGCGCCCGCTCCCAGCCTTAAACCTTCTCACGTGAGTCCCCACGCCCTTTCTCTCTCTTCATCTCTTTCTGATCTTGTTTGGGTCTTTCCCCATTTGATTTGAGTTTGTTTGGATGATTTATTTTGTTGTGTGTTGGTGCTTTGAAGGCAAAACAATTGAAGAGAAAGGCATCAGCGGACGAATTTCTTGTTGCCGCTCCGACCGGATCGCTAATGAGGTCTGTGTTATTTCTTGTTTTTTGTAGGAATAAATAAAAATTGAAACTAAAGTTTTAATCTTGAACCTATGCAATCTCATATCCCATCTTCTTATTTTGGTTTTGTTTTCATTGGTGTTATTAATATTCTTTATTTTTTCAACCGAGATGTTGCTCGAATGAAATTATGTTCTCAGCGAACATCTAAGTCCCATGAAAGCATGCTCATTAAAGAAAAAATTTTGATCGGAGAGATGTTCTCAAATTTTCGCTTGTCATAGATAGCCAAAAATCTTAGAATAAAGTTTTTCTGAGAACTCAATAATTATTTTTCTTAAAAGATGTTTATACCACAACTAATCTAAACATGTTCATTTATATATATGGTGTTGCACATTCGGTCTCTTTCTGTATAATAGTTGTAAGAATGCATGATAACTCATCTGTAATGAGCGTGACTCGTAAACCAACAATGAGCAAAGCACAGTATTGGTGAAAAATGAAAGTTGTAATTGTCAAGTTGCTGATAATGTTGATGTCAATTGAGGGCAAACAGTCTCGCTTTCACCAGTAGATAATTCCCAGTTTCAATTAACCTATACAGAAAGCCAAATTGGGTTTCCTAATTATGGCACAAAAGAAAACCAAACATGCTGTATTGACCATTTACTATTCTTTTAGTTTATCTTTTTGTAGTTATTAGTGAAACATTAATGCAATAAAAATGGATATGGTGAACTTGTGTGAATGCGCTTTCTAATATGTGATCACAAATCCTTAATTGCATTCATGTTGGTTACAATTTACGAGTAGTGCTTCTTTGATATGTTTAATATTTGCTTAATTTTTAGCTTTTCATGTTTTTGCATCACATATGTGAAATTTTGTATTCATATTGGTATGCATCTTCAATTTATTCAGTTTATCTATCTTATACCCAAAAATGAACTGTACATGCGGTTGTGCCTTTTAATTTGTGATCACAAATTTTATATTGCATCCATGCGTGTTACAGTTTACCATTAGTGGTTGCCTCTCTAATATGTTTAATGTGTGCCTCATTTTTATCTTTTCAATTGCATCGTATATATGAAATGGTGTATTTAAATTTGTATACATATTCATTTTTCTCAGTGTCTATCTTGAACCCATATCTGAACGGGATATGTATTCTAACAATGAACTACAGACTCATTTATAATAAATCAATTGCAAGTGCAAAATCCTGATCATTAGTATTAAACTGAGAATAGACTTTTGCAATCAATGAAGGAAAATAAAATATTAAACAGCCTCACACTCAATGCATGTGCTTTCCTCTTCATATTCATAAAATGTAAAACAGCCTCAAATGGTATTTGGTGCAAGGCATACACAGTAATGTATTGAAACAAAGGCAATGATCTGTTGCAACCATTAGTTCTGTGTGAAACAGAGACCATGCTCTATGTGGCCATGCTCTATGAGAAACAGATGAATTGCTCTTTGTGGCAAAAACAATTTAGTTCTGTAGAAAGGTGTCAAGCATTCCTGGACATATTAGTCACATGTTATATCATACACACACCATCTTAAGCTATTAGTAATCAATAAGCTATCAGTAATCAATAGTGACACCCTAAAAGGTGACTGATACTTTGCAATAAAGACTGTTTAAAAGTCAAGAAATTTTTTGAAACAGTGATGAATATTAGAAATTACATCAAGTTTAATCATTCTTTGGATACACGTTAACTCAACTTTCTCCAACATTTTGAACAAAGATTTGTTACGCTTTAACAAGATAAATATTATCATTTGCTGAGGATGCAAGTATTTTCTAAAAATAATCAATATCATATGTTATAAAACTCTTTGACCGTTGTGACTGTAACGTATTAAGTTTGATATGAATCTTTTTACTATTCTTTGTGTTAATTTTCTGACTTGCAATTTTATTAGAGCAATTCACATATTTAAATAGGAAGATGAATCCCAATTAGGCTTTAATACAAAGAGGCATGTCACCATTCTATCTATCTTATCAAACTAGGACGCATACATGACATTAGCAAAAGATAAAAAAACATGTCAAGAGAAGAATTATGAAATATATAGTATTCAAATTTTATCTATTTTTAATAATGTAATTTTGTTTCATTTTTTTGTAGTTTCATAATGGATCGAGGTTGGATAAATAAGTTTAGAGTTACCAAAGAATATGTGGATGGTGTAAAAAGTTTTCTGGATTTTGCATTTAAAGATAAGTCTAGATATTCAAAGATTCCATGTCCTTGACAGAAATGCGGGTTTCAAGGTTACCACAACTACAACATCATATATGAGCATTTAATTATAAAAGGGATGTTAGCTAATTATACAACTTGGTTCCATCATGGAGAGAAAGTAACGAGTGACAGGAGTGATTCTATCAACGTGTCACATGAACAATCTTCTACACATTTGGAGGTTGATGACCGGCAACCACTAAATGAGCATGTTGATACGAGGCAGTTACTAAATGATGCATTTGAGACATATACGTCTAATGCGGATAATAATCAAACTATGGACAATGCACCAATGGATTCAAATGTTGCAGAGTCAACGGACGGGATCAATGATGGACAGAATTCTAGCGAACACATTCCTGATATGAGAAGTTTTCTTGAGTTGGTTAATGATAGCTCAAATCCATTATATCCTGGGTGTGAGAAATATTCTAAGTTATCATTTCTCTTACACCTTTTGCATATTAAATGTCTAAGTGGAATGCCTGGGAAGTACTTTTCTATGTTGCTTGAATTGCTTAATGATGCATTTCCTAATATTGCATTACCGACTTCAAATTACGAAGCAGGGAAAGTGGTTAATCAACTTGGTCTTGGTGTTCAGAAAATTCACGCGTGTCCAAATGATTGCATATTGTATTGGGGTGATAGATCTAATTATCAATCATGTGATGTATGTAATGTATCACGTTGGAAAGGTACAAAGGGTGGTGGAAGCTCAAGTAACAGTGAAAGTCACCTTTCAAAAAACATTCCTGCCAAAGTGTTGCATTATTTTCCATTTATACCTCGATTGAAGCGACTCTACTTGTCATCTAAAACTTCATCCTTGATGAGATGGCATAGTGAGCATCGTACAAAAGATGGAATGTTGAGACATCCCGCTGATGCTCAGGCGTGGAAAGCTTTTGATTTAAAGTACACTTCTTTTGCTTCTGATCCACGGAATGTTAGATTGGGTTTAGCTTCTGATGGTGTTAACACGTTTCGAACAATGAATACAACTTATAGTACTTGGCCAGTGATTCTTATACCTTATAACATGCCACCATGGGAATGTATGAGTAAGTCATCTATCATATTGTCAATGGTCATTCCCGGTGAAAAAGGTCCAGGAAATGACATTGATGTTTACTTACAACCTCTTATACAAGAGTTGCAGCAGCTGTGGTAAGGCGTGGATGCCTTTGATTCTTTCGCTGGGAACACTTTTACACTGCGTGGGGCATTACTATTTACGATTAATGATTTTCCAGCATTTGCTAATTTGTCTAGTTGGAGTACTCGGGGTCAATTTGCATGTCCTACATGTCAAGCATCAACATGCTCTACATGGTTGAATGCTGGAAAAAAGTGGTGTTACTTGGGTCATAGGCGATGGCTACCTGAAGGGCATGTCTTCCGTAGACAGAAAGAAGTTTTTGATAAATCTGCTGAATATGGACAAGCTCCGAACCCTCCAACTGGAACTGATATATTAAGACAAACTATATCTAAGATATGCGAGTATGGAAAAGGTAAAGATGTTGGCAAAAAAAGAAAGAAAATTGGAGAAATAGATGAACAACAAGCTTTGTGGGATGATGAAGAATTAGCCATTGAGGAGGAGGATGAAGTTGGTGAAGACAATGAAATTAACAGAGACGGTGCTGCTCCTGGTGGTCTTGCTTATAAACAGTGGAAGAAAAAAAGTATATTTTTTAAGCTGGAATATTGGGAGCAGAACTTGTTACGTCATAATTTGGATGTCATGCATATAGAAAAGAATGTTTGCGATAATATCATTGGCACATTGATGAATATCAAAGGAAAATCAAAAGACAATTTAGCTGCTAGAAGAGATTTGCAAGATTTGGGTATTATAGACTGGCTTCACCCAGATGATAATGGTGAATATCATCCAGCCATGTATACAATGAATAAAAAACAAAAATAATTGTTCTTGAAGACCTTGAAGAATATTAAGGTTCCGGATGGATATTCATCCAATATATCCAGGTGCGTTAATATTGAACAACAGAAAATAATGCCCCTAAAGAGCCATGATTCACATGTGTTGATGCAAGATCTACTTCCACTAGCCCTACGATGCTCCATGCCAAAAGAAATAGCATCAGTAATAATTGAATTATGTGCCTTCTTCAAGAGCTTGTGTTCAAAAGTTTTGGATCCTGCAAATTTGGATATAATGCAAAATCGTGTAGTTGTGACACTTTGTAAGATGGAGAAACTTTTTCCTCCCAGCTTTTTCACCATTATGGTACATTTGGTGGTTCATCTTGCAACCGAGGCAAAGCTTGGGGGACCAGTGCATTACAGATGGATGTACCCCATTGAGAGGTATATTTTGATATTTAATTGGTATTAGTTTAATGTTCATATTTACTAGTAAATTTAATAGCACATATCTTTTTGGCAGGGATTTATTGGTTTTGAAAACTTTTGTCAAGAACAAAGCCAGCCCCGAAGGATCAATTACTCAAGGATATTTGGCCAATGAATGTTTGGTTTTTCGTTCTAGATACTTCAAGGGAGTTAACACATTGTTGTTTGAAGGGAGAGTTAATAAATCTTTGGAAGGTGAAGAGTTAACATGAGCTTACTTGTTTGACACATCAGGACGTGCTCTTGATGATAAACAATCCATGATGTTTGCTCATAGATATGTACTTCTACATAGTAATGAACTTGATCAATGGCGGGAGTAAGTGCTTCTTGACTACATAAAGAGTGTAAATTAGGGTGTTCTCTTCATCTTGATAATTAACCTATCTTACATGAAATTCATTACACAAAAAGAACTTGAGGCTAGACCAAGACATCATACAGATGTGGAGTTGCAAACCTTAGTGATCAAAGAGTTCTCCAAATGGTTGCAATTAAAGGTGCAAACCATATGTTAACTTCAAAAGCCCCAAAGGTTGTGACACTTTTCTAAACTAAATGCATGCTACTTTATTTTTTGTAGGTTCCTAAAATGATTGAAGATAATGAGCCAGATGTTATAATTGCTTTGGCACGTGGTCCATGTCCAGTGGTGAGGAGGTTTAAAGGGTTCATGATCAATGGTTATAAATTTCGAACCAAATCAAGTGAACACCGAAAGACCACCCAAAATAGCGGTGTTATGGTTGCTGTCGATAACAACCATGCTGACAGACAGGGAGACGACGATGAGGAAGTTTATTATGGATCTATCATTGATATTATTGAATGAAATTACTTCGACATCTTTAGAATAGTCGTGTTCAAATGTCAATGGTATGATATCATTCATCGTACTGGAATGGGAAGAGACGAATATGGATATACGTTGTTAAATTTTGATAGGCAGATTCACACTGGATCTTGATGGCAGGATGATCCATTTATTCTTGCATCCCAAGTTCAACAAGTGTTCTATGTCCAAGACGCCAAAACCCCAAATTGGCACGTTGTACTGAAAACAAAACCGATGGACTTATATGATATGGGAGTAGAGGATGATGATAGTGTTTGTATTACATCATTATCATTACCAAATGAAAATGTTGCTGATTTGAATGAAGAGCATCAACATTGTAATGGGATTTAATAAATTGCCTTGTATGCATAGAATTGACAACATATGGAGTAGTCAACTTTATTCACTTATTATATAGTTACTTTGTAGGAACATTATGGCGTCGTGATAGTCTTGGTTTTTTCCAAATCTTTTTGTTTTATGAGCCAAGAGGTATATAGTAGTCATTCCAAATCTTCTTGGTGTTGTTTATACTGTTCAGTTCTGTTTACATGGTATTCTTTCACATATATTTGATAGTATTTCTTCCCAAAGTTTTAATTATGAATTTTATAATTTAGGGCAAAACAGATGCAGGAGGAAGCATGATCGATAGGGCAATTGCTGTAAATTCTTCATTTGCGGAGGCATACAATAACTTAGGTAATTGGTTGACTCTTTTCCATTTCATGACACATTATTCTTGTGTTATTGTTAACTTGTAGTCACATAAATTCTCATCATATGTGAAGAATAAAAGGGGCTCTCTCTCATGGGCACCTTTTGCTTTTCTTGTTGGTGGGATTACAGAGGTGGATTTGGTGCTCTACTTTGAAAGGGTTTGAAAAAGCATTAAAAGACCCCCATAAAGACATTGCTTTTTGGCATCAAGACCTTGGTCTTGAGACCTCATGGGATCAGTTGGTGTTTTGGAAACACACATGTGTGCCCAGAAAGGCCAAACACCAACCCCTTGACCTCACTGTTTCTCCTCTCACCCTTTACTTTTTATTTGCATTATTCTATTGACCCTAATCAATAGAATAATCCGTTGGTAAACTGAGAATATGTAGTAGTAAACAAAGTGTTCCGTTGACTTATTATTTATTACTTGTATATCATATGCTCTTAAATAGAGTTATAGCTCTAGTAAGCACCATTGTCTCTGTTCATACTTGAGAGAGCCATGTACATTGTGAGTTTTACTCCCATGTTCAATTATTGAACGAAGAAAAACAAAATTTGAGTTATATTTTATTCGTCAAACTGGCTATAAGAATGACCAAAAATTCTTCCTCCAATATCCATGCTTTCATATATACATACATATATATATATATATATATATATATATATATATATATATATATATATATATATATATATATATCGACATAGCTTTAGATCGAATTGCATACTATTGTAGCCTATGGACTACCTAGTTGTGCAAGCAGAGTCTGCAATTTGAGCATGCTACACCAACATATGTCACCAATACGGTTACAAAGAGTTATTCTAATACCCTCACCTAGATTGATTTTCCAGACATTATATCTGATCACATTTATTAAAGACGAACATCATTCATATTTACTTATATAAAATTCTTATTTCAGATGCCTTGGAGGTGTTTCTAAATCTCCTGCTGCAGGAACACCATGAATCATGATCGCACGTTGTGTTATTTGTGAATGACAAATAATGATATAGTTTGAGGATGATAAATATTACTGAACTGAAATATATGTTTTCTTCACTTTGAAATGTATGTTTTTTGGAGCATGCATGTAATTTTGTTTTCTGAGTGCATATAAATATATAAAATAATATGCTATATATATCAGCTGTGACCATGTGTGCTAACTTCCACATCTGCTATGTGTCCCGTAGCCATATTAGTACCCTTACCCGTCTCTGCTTCCTAGTAAAAAATGAACATGCCTTTAGTTTAATTTCAGGTCAAACTTTCTATAAAGTGACATTCTTTTGTTAGTAGTCATTCAACCCTGAGAGTTTTTTTTGCCGGCTATTATTGTTGACCATTCACATACGTTGATTTCAATTCCATCTCTTTCTATCACTGTTAAGGTGCAACATTTAGGGACCTAATAAAAATAGAAATTTAACTTTGAAGCGTAATTGGTTGTTTTCAATTGTACATATGCATGGCTTTTAAGGAATTTGAAGCGCACGACTTTGCAAGGACAGGAATCATTGCAACTGAAAAGGTTTTAGTTTTTATGACCTTTTTTATCTTTGCATCCGCATTGCAAGCACAAATTAATGACTATTGTCTTCGTCAACTATTTTTGTGAGTTGAGATTCATACTCTCTGTGTCCATCCAACATTCACACTAGCTTTTGAAATGGCAAAATGCAAACTAGAAAAAGAACTTGCTAGCAGAAAGAAAACATTGGAGTACACAGCTTTTGTTCATTTTGCTTTTTACTCCTAAATTTTAACCCTAACACTTGTGACCCTACTAATTACCGTGGACCTCCTAACGTTAACTCTTTCAATGGCCTTAACATTTTTCTCCAGCATCCATCAGATGTAATCCCTATCCCTTTTGAAACCATGCCACCAGCCATAGGTTGGCTGGCCCGACATAACAGGTGTTCGGATATTGACATGAAACTTTAGGTTTGGGTCAGCTCTCATTAATTGTATGACGATTGCATGTCAATCTTCCCAATTTGATGGTTCTTTCACAAATTCAAATCCATATCACGGTTGATGAGATACAGATTAAAGGATTAACTATTTAATACCGAAGTATGATTTGATGGTTCACATGTTATCATAATTATTGATGGTTTGAATTGGAATCCGTTGTTGTACCTCCTTTTTGTCAGAAATCTGGTATAATGACTTTGTTTTAAAACAAGATTTGGGTTATGATGCTTTATATGCGGTGTTATCTGATGATATAGTGTTCATTCAGCTTGTACTGGTCGGTCTGAGTGTGATACCATCCCAAGGCTATACAAATATCACCAATATTCACCTATATGGTCCTATCAGTTTGGAATTTGGATAATCTTGGTGCCTCAAAAATCCAATATGATATTCTCTTTATGTATTATAGTCGATTGATGTTCAGGTCCCTAATACCGTGGGCTTAGGCTGCAATTTATTGAACCTTTTAGGGTTTGTTCCATTATATGCAAAACCATCCATTTTTATGATGTGTTATTGCTTTTATTATTCACCTCATTTGCTGCTCACTGAATTCCCATTGGAAAAGAACTGGTTGAATGCTCCTCCCACCTTCAATATTTTAATGATACCTGTATAAATATCTTAATAAAATGAGGTTTTACTTGTGGGCCATACATCTGATCTCAATTCTCTGTAATAAACTCTGGACTCTGGAGTTCTATTGGCTCAATTCCTAAGCATCTCTGCATGTCCTCAGGTACATTGAACAGTTTTTATTATTTTCTCTTGTTCCAGCTGGTAGCTCATATGGGTATAAGAATTGATTAAATTGTTGTTGGAGGGCATTTTCTTGATAATTTGGTCCATGGATGCTAATTACTTTTGATATCCTAAAAACAATGAAGGGTCCTTTTAAACAAATTTTCATTTATGCTTTCACTTAAATGAATGCCACGATGTCTTGTAGTCTTATTCTACTGTTATAAAATCAGTATTGGCTCGCTATGGTTCTATTTGCTTTCATGGTGAAGCTATCAAATTAGACCTAGCTTAGAGCTTTGACTGTTCGAGGCCCAAACTGTCGTCATTCAAGTTGAATTTTATATAAGTAAATATGAATAACTATGTATAGTCATATGAAAATCAATAAATATTAATAACTATGTCGTGATAGTCTTGGTTTTTTCCGAATCTTTCCCGTTCGAATTTAGTAGAATTAACTAATACTACTAAATTGAAAAAGTAAAGGGTGAGAGCACCATTGGAACAGAAACACTTCCTGTAAACTTCAATGAATCAGGAGTTTAGTTAATTAAGTGCAGTCTTTTAAACCAAAAGCTCTTTGATTTATTTCTATAAGATGTATACATGCATGTACTTTCATCTCCTGTCATGCATTGTGTATTCCTGTATGGATTTTTGTCCTGCTGTTAATCAAGCCACAACTGTGTGATAAATTTAATTTGGCTTGAAAAAAATCATTATTCAAAACTATAAGGACTGACATATGATTTATACACATTTTAAGGTTATCACATGATTATTTATTGATAACAATGCTAGTTGAACTTCCATGCATACGCTGCTTATACTGCATGTGATTGCAAGATTGACATGGCATTGATTTCTTATATAGGATTCCGCACCTGATAATACTTCACGTGAGATCAATGTACTAAATTATTGAACTAAATTTGAATACGGTAAATACTATTAAATCTGTTACTGTGCTTGCCACTGCAAACTGAATCTGACATTGCACCATACATTATCATAGAATTTGTATTAGCTTATTGAATTTGGGAAAACTCATGTTATTGAGGGTGTGGTAGCGACTGAAGTCGCCTTTTACTATACTTGAACGACTCTGATACTATACTTGACTGAATTTATTTACTGTACTTGACAGTTTTTCACCCAAGTGGGCGTCACCGTGGATATATTTAAGTAGTTGATGATGACATCTTTGTCCAACTGTAGGATTTTTATACAGAAAAGAGCAAACTTTAAAAGTATTTTTAGTAAAAACCAGCATATACACATCATGTTCCATATGGATGGGTCTACATGCAATTTGGCTCGATGCATCCCAGTATTTGCAAATATTGTGTTGTAGTTTGCTCTAGTTTCTTTTTGTTCATGTCAGTAAGCACATTAAATCATTAGGAATTTGTCCTCTGTACAACCATTCTATATATATGAGTACATCAAAAAGTTGTTCTATTTATTACAGTAGGTTCTACATCGTTAAACAAAGAAAATGCAAAGACTCAATGAAAGAAGGCTCATTCATGTCCCTTGTACATGGTCATGTTCTCTTACCTGCAACCATTCAGTGTGGTCAACAGTCTAGTAATTAATGTACATGCAATAGTAATGTCATGGGATGGATGCGATGTCAAGTAGATAAATGTTGTTTTTCATTATGTTCCATCCTATTTATTTTTTCAAAATATTCATTGCTTTCATCTATTTCGACTTTCATATATGAATGTTTAACTAGTGACAATTGTTTATCTCCTTAATACTTAACGAGCCTCCAAAATCTATAGTATTTATAAAGATCAACCAACTTGCATATCTTTATAGTAAAATAATTATGCATGGAGTACCACCATCTCAACGAGTATTGTTACCATTGACCATATTGGCTGTAAAGAAAGATATCCATTTCTGGTCATTTCTGGTCATCAACTTGTGACTTTTTTGTGCTAAATGCAGGTAGAAAAGAGTGACCGTGGGTTCAGCAGGCCGGCCCTCCTCCCAACATTGAAATAAAGGATTGCATTTGTCGGTATGCTTTAATACATATACAGTTTAAATACTTTTTATATGTTGCTTTTGGCTCAATTCTGACAACAAGCATGCTTTTAAGAACTTTCTAGCTAAACTTCTCGTGGTGAGGAAAAAATTAAACTTACTTCTTTGTAACATAACTCTGCATTGTTCTTTTTTCTAGGCATGTTTCTAGGTAATGTTTGAATTTTTTTCTCTTGAACTGGAGTTACTTTTCAGCATATGGACAATGAGCTTTTAATGAGAAATACTTTTTCCAACGTGCTTATGATCTACACACTTCTCTACACATACAGATTTAGGTGAATTAACTATGGCCCCAGTTAAGAGAAAGCTGAAAATGCTTTTTTCAAGACAAAGTCAAGATGGTGGTATATCATCTATACCTACAAGAGATGAACCTGTATTATCAGGACCTCCACTTACACCTGCGCCAACTGCGCCTGCACCGACACAACCTGCTCCAACACAACATGCAGACGTGCCCCTTGCACCTACAGTTGTAGCGTCTTTTTTGGCAACTTCATCATCTACTACACCTTCATCGTCTAATACACATTCATCATCTACTGCACCTGCTACTGGTCAGTCACATCTTCATTTGAATTAAAGTTTCATCACTTAAAATATTACTAGTCATACCCCGTGCCCACGGGCACGGTTCAATTAAGATTTTCCCCCGCAAAATCTTTGTTCCCCAAAAAATTATTTCCACGATCAAAATTGCACGGAACAACAAATTAGCGTAAAAATATTTAGCGACACGGACGCATTCGGTGTGGAACAACGAAATTGGCTCATGCACCTTCAGCGCGGAACAACAAATTCGGCGTGGACGCCTTCGGTGCAAAACAAAAAATTAGTTAAAAATAATTAGCGGGCGTCTTCGGCGCGGTTCATGTACGATTCCCCCTCAAAATCTTAGATCACCCATAATTTAGCTCATCCCAAGAAATTTCAATCATTTTGAAATTATTCACCTGTGATCAATATTGATCGAGTCGCATCGTCTAGTCCGTCCTGATCAAGAGATCGCTCATCGTCTTCTCTACACGAACCACCATCCATGTAAACAGCAGAACATACACCTCACGTCAAGTTTTAACTATAGACATGCATATTGTAACCCCCAAAACTACATCAAATCCAAAAAAAATTTCTCTAGGTGTCAACATTAAGACAATATATTTCATCATAATTCCTTAAAATTCACTTCAAGCAATTCAAATACCACGTCGTCATCTACTCTCAAATTACAACGTCAAGAATTTGACATCAACGATTGGTATTTCACATTTAAAAACAATAAAATCCTTGCTCTATAAACCAAAATGAATAGAATTGCCAAATAAAACAACCCAAAATTTAAAGTTCTCCATAAAAACCTAAACAAAGCATCAAGAATTTGATTTTAATCGTTTGGAAATTATTCACCAGTTATCAGTATCGATCGAGTTGTAGATATCCATGTTCAAATAATTTTATTGAAAAAATAGGCATTCTAAAGCATCTGTAACAAACACGATGTTGGCCCTTTAACAACTGTTAGTAGCAACCGTAGATAAAATCTCTCACCAGAATTAGGGGAGGCAAAATACATTCTGCCAATTGCATATCCAGATTGTCTTGGAGTCCAGATCTTTGTTGACGAATGCCACACAAACTTTTGAGGAAATTCTTGATATGTGAGATCATGTGCAGACTCATGTAAAGCGCAACATGTAAAAAATTCAGTCAAAGTTGTCTTATCATTTTCAGCCCTAGACCTTATTGCATCTACAGCTTCATCTGGATCAAAAATAACACGGTGTTGCCCTAGTAAATGAAGTATCAATCTTTGAACTGACGGAATCTCTTGATGCAAAGGATGCTCAAATATTCGCCAGGCAGCCTCAGGTGGTCCAATATATCTTGCATCAAGGTATTGTAGGATCTCATTTACTGCGCCCAATACCATTGTGGTCCGATCATGACCTTTATAAATATACTTATGAATGTACTTCACACATCTTACCCCAGCACAAACTTCGACATTAATGTGGCAGTTAAAGCGCCTTGAGAGATACCTGTTGTGCGGCACAACATCTCGGTTATCAACCTGATGCCCCCTTACAGTATATAGATGCCCATTACTACGACGACGGTAAATAGGATATCCATCACGATCCAAGGTTGTTGCATCTGTATAATTTCGAGGGTATTTCTTAGTACACTTACCATTTTCCATATATGAAGCATTTGGATTCCGAGCACCACATGGTCCATGTACCATACATTTTGACACAGTATCGAATAATGCAGGATCTTGAGCAGGATCCGGAAATTCAGCACATACAATTCTATCCACTTGATCACATGTATGAATCTTATCGGGTCCACGAAGAAAGAAAAGAGCATGCATATGTGGAAGACACCGTTTCTGAAATTCAATTGCAAATACATGTGATACTTTCTTTCCAAATACATTATTGCCATCAATCTCTTTCATCAAAGCCTTTCTTTTTAACTCAAATACACGTGCGACTAAATCTGGATGGTCGGTAGCCTTTTATTGGGCAGGAGAGCCGAAGTAATTTCTGGCCACTTTGGATTTGCAGTTATGGTAAGAAAAATATCCGGGTGCTGGTTATAACGTGTGATAGCCATCGAGTCTTGAAATATTTCAAACATGTGACGTGCACTGCCAGTGAAAGATGAAGGAAGTATCATGCGCTGTCCAATTTGGTCGCATCTGGCATATGCATCGATATCTGCAAGACCCTGATAGAGCTCTGAGCGGAGTTTTCATTGATTAAGTTTGATGAATGTCAAACCATGTTGCTCAATTGCTACCCAAGCATCAACTATGACACTACAACAAAACTAGCCATTTACAACTTTTATAGCACACCATTTCTATTTTGGTAGTTGTAATAAATGTTTACCCTAACTTTTTTCTCGCTAAAAGATGCAAAAAAATGTTTATTACAACTTTTTTTGTGGATAGTTGTAAAAAATGGTTATTACAACTTTTTTCGTGAATAATTGTAAATGTTAATTCTGACAACACAACTTTTTTCTCTGAAAGTTGTAAAAAATGGTTATTACAACTTTTTTCGTGGATAGTTGTAAAAAATGGTTATTACAACTTTTTTGTGAATAGTTGTAAATGATAATTTTGATACCACAACTATTTTTCTCTGAAAATTGTAAAAAATTTTATTACAACTTTTTCGTGGATAGTTGTAAAAAATGGTTATTACAACTTTTCTCCGTGAATAGTTGTAAATGTTAATTTTGACACCACAAATATTACCTATTGCTAATGAACAATTTTTGTATTTGGCTAAAATATATGGTTAGAACATGAAGTTTGAGGGAAAAAAATACTATTAGGGCCATTGTTTGATAGTCATGAGAAGTTAATATGAAATGGTTAAAAAAAGAAGAAAGTAGGTTCATTTGTGCTTGAGACGAAAAAAATTTGTCTAATGCTACTTGTGGCCCGTAATTGACAGATCCATAGGTTAGCAACATTATAAAAGATACGCACCGTACTTTGTCGTCAGTGCTTTTCCCAAATAATCATGTTTTCTATTTACAAACGTTAATTTAAAAGTAAGAGGGAATTTGACTATGTGGAAGTGGGGGAGAAAGTGCGAACGTAAGACAGCTTCAATAATTTTGAGATCATGAGAGAGGAAAATAAAACACTAGCAAGTTACTCTAGTAGGTCGGCCCTACTCCAAACTGTTGTTCCTCTCTTTCGCCCCTCTCGCTTAGCCTCATCTCGCCCTCACTCCGATCTCCTCTCCCCCAAGCCCTAGCTCGCGATCTCCTCTCCCCCAAACCCTAGCTCGTGATCTCCTCTCCCCCAAGCCCATCTGGAGCCCTCTTCATGCGCTCTACTCAAGCGATCGTCAATACTTACGCTCTCCTTAGGCGATCATCAATAGCTCGAGCGATTCGAAGCGCATTGGCCTCTCTTACGCTAAGCACCATCGTCGAAACCCAGAAATTTTCATCGTCTTCCCTCTTCATGCAATCGATCGAGGGTCTTGCTTCTTCATTTCCGTTGCCACCGCTCAAGCATCATCCGCTAAGAAAAACTTTGTGTTAGGGTTTCATCGATCTCATTTAAGTTCTAACTCTCGCATCTCGGTTGCGTTGAAGCCATGGGGGGCCATGGCGTGCTTTTGCTCACCGTGAAGCAGATTAGGGAGGCCTAATGACAAGTCCAACTTCGTTGTTGATGGATTTGACTCCCCGCTCTCCAACGGAAAAAGATCTATTCTTTTTTTCTCTTCAAAAGGGGTCATTTCTAATTTGCTTGAGTGTAGTGAATTTTCTTTCAATATCACCAAATTCAGATGAAGCATACCTTAAATGCCGAATTTGCTTGATGATCTTTTGTGTGGGAGGGGGGACACAGAAATGAGTTATTTTTTAAAATATTCCTTAGCGCAAGGCAGTGATAAATAAGGTGAAGAGTTGAAAATTTTTTGATTTTTCAATTGCGCAACTATGAATTGTAGGTTTGATATGAATCAGATTATAGATTTTATTTTTTAAATTCTTTGAATTGTTCATCTGCTTATCATCATGGTTTAAAAAGTTG
The DNA here is from genome assembly GCA_030789695.1 of Scilla litardierei. Taxonomy (NCBI): domain Eukaryota; kingdom Viridiplantae; phylum Streptophyta; class Magnoliopsida; order Asparagales; family Asparagaceae; genus Scilla; species Scilla litardierei. The sequence continues at coordinate 66,217,491 of CM061140.1, forward strand.
GCATATTCAATTTCATGATTATATGGAAAAAAAGAGTGTGTCATCAACGATCGTTGGTTTTGTAGGATTATTTGTTACCGTAAAGACCCTTGTGAAGCTTAACTTCTGGTACAAATCCATTTGGTGATATATATACTAGGATTTAGGAATTTAGGACTTAATTTCATAAGCAAACTGAATCCTTATAAATTAGGACATCAATTGTGGTTGATGATGCCATGAGGCTAACAATTATGTGCTTCTATTTGGATTTTGGAAAATTCGTAATTAACGTGTAATTGAATCAGATTCGTGATTAATATTGTGTTGGCTTGTTTTCTTTTCAAGCATGAAAAATTTTAATGCTCTATTTTGTTTATTTTAATTACTTATTTCTTTCTTAACTTATTTTTTGACAAAGAAAGTAGTGCTGGAAGTCCTACTCATGCTCTAAATCAATATATATGACAAGAAATTACGTTACGTGCCACATTTTACGAGATAAATGGATTTCTCTAGTTTATCATTTTTTAGTTAAATGGGTTTCTCTAGTTGATTTCTCTCTGTTTCTGATTGTTTTTATTGGAATTTTGTTTGAATTTTGCAGGAAGAGAAGGCAAAAGTTATTCAAACCATGATGTTTGTTGCTGGAATCAATACGCTGCTTCAAACCCATTTCTGTTGTCGGCTTCCACATGATCAGAGGGTCGTTTACCTTCATCTTTCGACCCTTTCGATTATTCTCAGTCACAGATTCGTTTACATTATTGACCCATATGAGGTTTATTTTAAATCTCTCAGTGTGTTTATACTGTTTTTAATCTCTAGAATCATTTTCGATTTATTTATTGTGTTGATGTATTAGAGATTTGAGTACACCATGAGGACAATACATGGCGCTCTTATCACTGGATCGAGCTTGCAGATTCTTGTGGGGTTTTCGAGCTTGTAGAGGATTGTGGCAGGTATTTGTTGTTTTGCTTTGTGAATTGCTTGGTTATTTTGGGAGTTTCTTGCATTTGCATTCTCAGTTTCATCAAGTTGTTGAACCCAAAAGTATTATGAACCTATCTAAATGTTTTTGGCAAAATTGGTGGGTAAATGTGTGTGTTTTCCTTTCCTCAAAATATATATGTATCGCGTAACCAAATTTGGGGTGTGATTTATACTTCTACATAACCTTCACTCAATTTTTGATTTATTTGTTGGGTTGATGTATTAAAGATTTGAGTACACCACGAGGACAATACAAGGCGTCCTTATCACAGGATCGAGCTTGCAGATTCTTATGGGGTTTTCGGGCTTGTGGAGGATTGTGGTCAAGTATTTGTTGTTTTGCTTTGTGAATTGCTTGGTTATTTTGGGAAGTTCTTGCATTTGCATTCTCAGTTTCATCAAGTTGTTCAGCCCAAAAATATTATGAAGCCTATCTGAATGTTTTTTTTAGCAAAATTGGTGGTAAAATGTGTGTTTTCCTTTCCTAAAAAGATATAGATGTCACGTAACCAAATTTTGGGTGTGATTTATACTTTTGCACAACCTTCACTCATTTTTCACTGGCTGATAACTTTTCATGCTTTAAATTGTGCTCTTCCATTGCTCTAAAATGACATGTATTGATCTTTCATACATAACTAAGTTCTCATATGCAGTGCAAGTTTTGGGACATCACTATTTTCTAGCTGATGCACATTTGTACAACATGCTTGCACATTCTGTGTAGCACATGCTTGTTATTGGGTAGCCTATGAATGTACTGAATCACTTGTGAGATAATTAGAATATATTTTAAATAGATGCTTTAACGTTTCTAGGATATTGTATGCCATGGTTCATTTATTCTTTGGTTTTTACATGAAAAGTACATATAATGGCTTTTCATCCAAAGTTGCTTCAATCATGACCAAATTCTTAAAAGATTCATCATCTGTTACCAGTTTGCATCTAGAGGATGGAACCGTTATTAGAACAAAGTGTTGAGTATTGGTGTTTCATACCAATGTTATTTTGATGATGACCACAACATTATGTTGTTGCTAATGACTCTCTTGTTTTAGTCTCATAGTTAACATTTCAAGAATATCATTTTTGGAGACTAAACAGTTGGTGTAAGGATGGACATCGAGAGGAGCATTGCCATGTCTTGGACTCAAGGGGTGCAAAATCTTGGAGATGATGAAGAGTATCAAGGTTGAAGCCATAGAATCTAAGGGAAGCAAAATAATCCATGTAATATTTTATTTATTGCTTTTCTCCTTTTTGAGTCTAGGTTTAATGTAATGCCTTGATAGATGGATTAACTCATTCATGCATATGCATTTTCCATTTTAGTGAGCCTCAGGATTATCATAGAAATCATCCCAACACGTTCACCACGCCCTAAACTCAAACTGGAGTTTTTGGCTCTAATACGGACGACTGATGAAGGTCTTACAGGAGACTGGGTGATTCCAGGCGCCTGTCGAGCCTTCTACAGTCGACTGTAGTGGACTCCTCAAGTCAACCTTTTATTGACTCTTACTTGAGCTTATGGAACAATCGACCGAAGGTCTATTTACATTCGTCTGTCTTCCAACATGTGCCTGTGAATTGTTCTACAGTCGTCTGTACGTAACTTGCATTTTCTGGGCTTCATCCCAATTTGCAAGTCAGTCGACTGATGCAGTATTTTAAGTTGCATGTATATTTACAGTCGTCTGTACTTTGGTCATCAGTCGTCTATACTCAAGTGTGTATGTTACCCTTCTCAGTTTTATTTACATCCTTTGCAGCAGTCGCCTGCTGAAGGATAGACATGCGCCTATCCATTATACAATCACTTGTGTAGTCTTCTACATTCGCCTATCTTGGCTCAAATTATAGCCGTTGAGATTTATTTAGCTGTTGGTCAGTCGACTGTCAGATGTTCATCAGTCAACTGTCGTTGATGTTTCAGCCCAGATTTTCGTCGTTACAGATTTTTGTTTTTGGCTTTGTCCTTGGGTTTTGAGAGTTCATATAGGGTTCCTACATATATGAGGGGACTGCGTTTATTAGAACTTCTTGGAACTATTACAAATCTTTAGAGATTGATTAAGCCACTCTCAAACTCTCTCATTTCCCTCTTAGAGCTCATTCTCTCCTTCATGCATTGAAGTCAAGCTCAGGGGAAATCATCCAAGTGCGTATCAAGCAAATCTCGTCACTTGGAGATCCTTTTCCATGCCTTGCATTCATTAATGAGTAAGTTCATCTCAAGGCATAGGTAAGAGTATTTGTTTTACTTTATATTTCATTGAACCCTAATTCCCTTTGTAGGAATTAGATACTCTCTTTATGGGAGTTACTATCTTTGTGGGAGTTTGGTGTCCTTGTGTAGGGCTAATCCTAATTCTGTGTGGGAGTTTAACGCATGTAGGGTTGGTTTGGTTCTTGTGTAGGACAAAATCCTCTGTGTGAGGTATCTCGTTGTGGTATTGTATTTACTTCTCTTTATGGGAATTATAGTGAATATTGGTGTGGTTGGACGTACCCAAGGTTGGAGAACCAGGGTAGTATCTTGGGTTTGCGTTTGGATTGATTGTGTTGATTAATTCCTCTTGTATTTACTATTCTGCATTTGCAGGTTAAATTTTAATTGCACAATTTATTGCCATTACTCTATTCACCCCCCTCTAGAGTGTTTATTGTTAGTATTGCAAGGTAGACGATCCTTCCAATTGGTATCAGAGTGCGGTTATAGCATACAACAATGATGTCATTCAATGCTATATCTGCGTGTCATGAATAAGGTCTATCAACCGTACGGCCCCCGCTCTTAAACGGAAACAACTAGCTAAGTTGGAAGATCTAGATGATGATATACCTGGAGGTTCAAGACCTTTGGAACATCACAGAGTCGCCATTTGAGAAGCTTACTACACCCACGGCTTCAAGGACAAAAGCGGAGAAGGACTCGATCAAATTCAATGTGAGGGCTATGAATGCATTCCATTGTGCCCTCACTTCAATTGAGTTCAACCCCATCTCCATGTGCAAAACGGCCAACGAAATTTGGCATACATTGAATATTTCTCATGAAGGGACTTCGAAGGTAAAGAAATCTAAACAATGCGTATTTAGATCTAAATATGAGTTGTTTAAAATGCATGAAGGTGAAAACATCTCGGATATGTTCACAAGGTTCACAGAAATCGTGAACTCTTTGGAAGGACTTGGAAAGGTGATTTTCCAAGTGGATTGAGTGGAGAAGATCATTGACTCGCTTACATCTCAATGGGAGTCAAAGGTCAACAGAATTTTGGAGTAAAATGACATGTCCAAATACACCGCTGAGTAGTGCATTTGAAATCTCATGGCGTATGAATTGAAGCTTGCATTCCATGCCAAGAAGGAGCCAATCGAGTGGAGAAAGAAATTCCATCGAGAAGCCTCAAGTGAAGAAGATGGAGAAGAAGATGCTAGTGATGATGATTTCATCGAGCTTGCCAAGCAATTCAAGGCATTCCTCAAGGGCAAGTAAGGTAAATCTTTGTCAAAGTTTGCCTTTAATTCTAATAAGGTTACTACTTGTTACACTTGCAGTGGTAAAGTTCATCGCTCTACCGAATGCCCTTCCAAACCCTCCAAAGATTACTACCAAGGAAAATGGAAGAAAAATTGGAAAGGCAAGTCCAAATTCAAGAACCAAAAGAAGGGACTTGTCAGCACGTTCGATGACTCTGATGAGGACTCATCTAGTGACGAAGAGGGAGATGACAAGGAGCAAGCCCACATGTGCTTTATGGCAAAAGGGGAAGAGTCTTCTTCAAGCTCTAGCGAGGGATGCGATGGTGAAGAAAAGGAGGAGCCAAATCTAGCATATGAGGAGATTGAGTATCGTTTCAATGTGGCCTCCAACGTGGCAAGTAAGTGCATCGACTCATATGCTAAATTGAAAGCAAAATTTAAGAATGCTATGAGTAGGGTGCATGCTTTAGAATCTTTTTGTGTAAATACTAATGATGCTTTGCATATTTGTGACACTAGTGAGAGAGAGACAATTCTCTCTCAAGTTATGAATTTGAGCATTTCTAATGAGAAATTATTAGCTCAGAATCTTAGCTTAGAACTCACATTCAACAACTTACGTTGAAATGCGAAGAGAAATCCTAAAAGCTCAAAAGCTTTGTTTATTCTAGAGATTCACTTCACGGTTAGCTTGAAAAACAACATCCGACAAGCCATAGCGGAGGTTTGGGAACACCCCAAAGGTGGTTATTAAACACACCTCTAATTTTTCTTTTGGTGCAAATAGAAGAAATGTTGCAAAAGCACCTATGAAGAATCACAATACTTTCTTGTACAACAATAACATCAACAAGAAGCATCTAAATCACAAGGTGGTGAGAAAAAATGAAAACTCTTCATTTTTTGCTAAGAAGCAAAATCCACACTTTATGCATGCCAAGAAAATATTTTCTACACCTAAGCATGCCAGATCTACTCCTCTTGCAAATGCAAAACCCTTACTAGGAAATCCTTGAGTTTATGCATTTCCACTAGGTATAGTGTGCAAGAGAGGGATATATACATCAACTCTTTAGTTCGGGATATGATCACCTCATGTGATTACATTAGGAAATCAAACTCCTCTTGGGTTTGGTTTCTTAATGTTTATGTTTCTCACACATATGCATATTGCATGGGTATTGTGCTTAATTGTTTATTTTCTAGCATACCCATTGTTGTGTGTGTTTCATGTTTTTGAAAATTTGTCAAATTATTTTTCATGAAAATGGGACCTTGGGAGAATACATTGTTATACATGCATGTGTGTATGACAATGGGGGAGTTATTGTAGCTAATATATTTAAAATATTTTAAAACATATTTTAACTCTCATTTTGATTTGTTCTTGATATCATTGTTTACATTTGGTTATTATTGGTCTCAAATTCAACCCTTGGATATTGCCAACATGTTTCATGTTATATTTTCTTTTGGCATTGTTATGTGTATCAATGCGTTTGATTTTTTCATATCTGTTGCTTTGATACACTTTAGGACCATGGCTCCAAGTATTATTTACAATTGGTAAAGAGGATTATCTTTTATCTCTTTCTTTGCAATTGTTATTAGATTCTAGAAGTAAAAAATTTGACCTTTTCTGTGATCTAGGGGAAGCATGTGATAGTGACTGATACCCACTAAATTTTACAATTTGGTATCGTACATCTCTTTATCTCTTGCTTATTGTCACATCTTTGATTAGGATGTCAAGGGGGATATATTTTATGTCCACCTTTTTGACAATGACAAAAGGAGAGAGATATGCATTATGTAAATTATGTTTATCATACATATGCATTTGGGGAGAGAAATATATCTATGGGGAGAGATATGTGAGATTATGTAAACCATACATGTGGAGCATGTTATATAATTGTTGTAATTGGTTTATGTAATCCATGTCTATTATATGTTACCATTTTTTCTTATTATTTCAATTGGTATAATGAGTATTTACAATTGTGTATCTCATTTTACTATTGATACATAAGTAGGGGGAGCTCATTAGCATTGTGCTTTATTTTCTTTATGTTTACATAATGTGTGTCATCATCAAAAGGGGGGAGATTGTTGAGTATTGGTGTTTCATACTAATGTTATTTTGATGATAATCACAACATTATGTTGTTTCTAATGACTCTCTTGTTTAGTCTCATAGTTAACATTTTAAGAATATCATTTTTGAAGACTAAACACTTGGTGCAAGGATGGACATCGAGAGGTGCAATGCCATAGCTTGGACTCAAGAGGTGCCATAGCTGGGGGATGATGAAGTGTATCAAGGTTGAAGCCATAGAATCTAAGGGAAGTAATGTAATCCATGTAATATTTTATTTATTGCTTTTCTTCTTTTTGAGTCTAGGTTTAATGTAATGCCATGATAGATGGATTAACTCATTCATGCATATGCATTTTCCATCTTAATGAGCCTCATGATTATCATAGAAATCATCCCAATCGGTTCACCTTGCCTTAAACTCAAACTAGAGTTTTGGCTCTCTTACAGGTGACTGATGAAGGTATTACATGCGACTGGGTGATTCCAGGCGCATGTCGAGCCTTCTATAGTTGACTGTAATGCACTGCTCACGTCAACCTTTTATTGACTCTTACTTGAGCTTATGGAACATACGACTGAAGGTCTATTTACATGTGCATGTCTTCCAACAGGCGCATGTGAATTGTTCTACAGTCGTCTGTGCGTAACTTGTATTTTCTGGGCTTCATCCCAATTTGCAAGTCAGTCGACTGATGCAGTATTTACTGTCGCCTGTATATTTACAATATTCTGTACTTTGGACATTTGTCGTCTGTATAATCAAGTGCGTATGTTGTCCTTCTCTGTTTTATTTCCATCCCCTGCAGTAGTTGCCTGCTGAAAGATAGATTGGCGTCTGTCCATTATACAGTCGCCTGTGCAGTCTTTTACAGTCGCTTGTCCTGGCTCAGATTATAGCCGTTGGGATTTATTTAGCCGTTGGTCAGTCGACTGTCAGATGTTCATCAGTCGACTGTCGCTGATGTTTCAGCCCGGATTCTAGCCATTACTGCCTTTTGTTTTTGGCTTATCCTTGGGTTTTGAGAGTTCATTTATGGTTCCTATATATATGAGAGGGCTGAGTTTATTAGAATTTCTTGTAACTATTGCAAATCTTTAGAGATTGATTAAGCCATTCTCAAACTCTCTCATTTTCCTCTTAGAGCTCATTCTCTCATTCATGCATTGAAGTCAAGCTCAAGGAAAATCATCCAAGTGTATATCATGCAAATCTCATCACTATGAGATCATCTTCCATGCCTTGTATTCATTAATGAGTAAGTTCATCTCAAGTCATAGGTAAGAGTATTTGTTTTACTTTGTGTTTCATTGAAATCCTAATTCTCTTTGTGGGAATTAGATACTCTCTTTGTAGGAGTTTGGTGTCCTAATGTAAGGCTAACCCTAATTCTCTGTGTGGGAGTTAGTAATTCTTTGTGTGGGAGTTTAACGCCTGTACGATTGGTTTGGTTCTTGTGTAGGACAAAATCCTCTGTGTGAGTTATCTCGTTGTGAGATTGTATTCACTTTTCTTTGTGGGAATTATAGTGAATATTGGTGTGGCTGGACATACCCAAGGTTGGAGAACCAGTGTAATATCTTGGGTTTGCGTTTGGATTGATTGTGTTGATTAATTCCTCTTGCATTTATTATTCCACATTTGCAAGTTAAATTTTAATTGCACAATTTATTGCCATTACTCTATTCACTCCCCCTCTAGAGTGTTTGTTGTTAGTATTGCAAGGTAGTCTGTCCATACAATTGGTATCAGTGCGAGGTTATAACATACAACAACGATGGCATTCTACGCTATATCTTTGTCTAATGAAGAAGGTCTATCAACCGTACGACCCTCACTCTTCAACGGAACCAACCACCCAAGTTGGAAGATCAAGATGATGATCCACTTGGTGGCTCAAGACCTTTGAGACATCACAGAGTGTCCATTTGAGAAGCCTACTACACCCGCGGCTTCAAGGACAAAAGCAGAGAAGGATTCGATCAAATTCAATGCGAGGGCAATGAATGCATTCTATTGCGCCCTCACTTCAAATGAGTTCAACCGCATCTCCATGCGCAAAACGGCCACCGAAATTTGGCATACATTAGAGATTTCTCATGAAGTGACTTCGAAGTAGGAATGTCAAAAAAGCACAGGCACATGGACGTTCGGCCCAGCCTGGCCCGTCGGGCTCGAGCCTTTTTTGCTCTAGTCAAGCTTCGAACCGGGCTCAAGCTTGTACCATGTTTTTTTACGGGCTCGGGCCGGACTTAGGTACAACATTTGCCCGCCCGGCCTGGCCCGGTATATATATTTACTATATACAACTTATCTCATTAATCAGAACCAAATGTGTAAGAATTTCGTTGATTTTTCCAAGTACACAAGCAAGTTTACATGCACAAGCTTGTAAGTCTCTCCTGTGAATTCAAAAAAGAGGAGTGACTATTGTACTTAGAGTAGCTGCTCAAGAGAATGTTGAATTATTTAGACGAACCCCGAGCAATTCTCTGCTGTTTGCGTTTCTAACTTGTAGATATATCTAAATATAATTATTAGTGTTAAGGTATAAAACTAAACCATTTGGATTTCTGTTATTTAGAATTGAAACTTTTTCGTATTTTTCTTCTCTCTTAACTTTTAATTTCGGGCATTATTACTATCATTCATAAGTAATATCATAACATGCTATTCTTCAATTGAGACAACAATCAGTTTTTTGTTATTTAGATTTTACTTCTTATGGACCCAGAATAAAAAACACGATTATTTGAATAGTATTCATGGAGCATCAATTATGGCAGCATCTAATATGCACGAAATATGGGTTTTCATGCATAGAAATCAAAGGAGAAATTATTTGCTTAATACATTTGCATGCTTAATTAAATTAACTACTGTAAAAATTTTGCAATCTATTACATTCTAAACCAATGAACATATGTGAATTGGCACACGAGCCTGCCTCGAGGCCCGAACGGGCCGGTATTTCGGAAGCCCGCCTCTCACAAGCCCGGGCCCAAGCCTGGCCCATTGTCAAGTAGGGCCGGGACTGGACATGCAAAAGCCCGAGCCCGGCCCGGCCCGACCCATTGCCATCCATACTTCAAAGGTAAAGAAATCTAAAAAATATGTATTTAGATCTAAATATGAGTTGTTTAAGATGCAGGAAGGTGAAAACATCTCGGACATGTTCACAAGGTTCATAGACATCGTGAACGTTTTGGAAGGACTTGGAAAGGTGATTTTCCAAGTGGATCGAGTGGAGAAGATCCTTAACTCGCTTACATCTCAATGGGAGTCAAAGGCCAACTGAATTTTGGAGTTAAATGCCACATCCAAATACACCGTTGAGTAGTGCATTGGGAATCTCATGGCGTATGAAGTGAAGCTTCAACACCAGAAGGAGATTCAACCATCTAAGCCCGAGAAGCTGAAGAAGCAAAAGGGGGTTGCATTCCATGCCAAGAAGGAACCAATCGAGTGGAGAAAGAAATTCCATCGAAAAGCCTCGAGTGAAGAAGATGAAGAAGAAGATGCTAGCGATGATGATTTCATCGAGCTTGCCAAGCCATTCAAGGCATTCCTCAAGGGCAAGTAAGGTAAATCTTTATCAAAGTTTGCTTTTAAATCTAAAAGGTTACTACTTGTTACACTTGCATTGGTAAAGGTTATCGCTCTACCGAATGCCCTTCCAAACCCTCCAAAGATTACTACCAAGGGAAAGGGAAGAAACATTGGAAAGGCGAGTCCAAATTCAAGAATCAAAAGAAGGGACTTGTTGGCACATTCGATGACTCTGATGAGGATTCATCTAGTGACGAAGAGGGAGATGACAAGGAGCAAGCCCACATGTGCTTTATGGCAAAAGAAGAAGAGTCTTCGTCAAGCTCTAGCGATGAGGAAAGCGATGGTAAAGAAAAGGAGGAGCCAAAGCAAGCATATGAGGAGCGATGTTATATTTCCTCTTGGCAATGTCATATATATCAATGTGTTTGATTTTTCCATATCTGTTGCTTTGATACACTTTTGGCTCATGGCTCCAAGTATTATTTACAATTGGTAAAGAGGATTATCTTTTATCTCTTTCTTTGCAATTGTTATTAGATTCTAGAAGTCAAAAATTTGACATTTTTTGTGATTTATGGGGAGTATGGGATAGTGATTGATAACCACTAAATTTTACAATTTGGTATATACATCTCTTTATCTCTGGCATATTGTCACATCTTTGATTAGGATGTTAAGGGGGATATATTTGATGTCCACCTTTTTGACAATGACAAGGGGAGAGATATATACATTATGTAAATCTTGTTTATAATACATATGCATTTGGGGAGAGAGATATATCTATGGGGAGAGATATGTGGGATTATATAAATCATACATGTGGAGCATGTTATATAATTATTGCAATTGGTTTATGTAATTCATGCTTATTATATGTCACCATTGTTTCTTATTATTTCAATTTATAATGAGTATTACAATTGTGTATCTCATTTTACTACTGATTCATATAAGTAGGAGGAGCTCATTAGCATTGTGCTTTATTTTATTTATGTTTACATAATGTGTGTCATCATCAAAGGGGGAGATTGTTGAGTATTGGTGTTTCATACCAATGTTATTTTGATGATGATCATAACATTATATTGTTGCTAATGATCTCTTGTTTAGTCTCATAGTTAACATTTCAAAAATATCATTTTTGGAGACTAAACATTTAGGGCAAGGATGGACATCGAGAGGAGCAATGCCATAGCTTGGACTCAAGGGGTGCCAAAGCTTGGAGATATTGGAGAGTATCAAGGTTGAAGCCATAGACTCTAAGGGAAGCAATGTAATCCATGTAATATTTTATTTATTGCTTTTCTACTTTTTGTGTCTAGGTTTAATGTAATGCATTGATAAATGGATTAAATCATTCATGCATATACATTTTCCATCTTAGTGAGCCTCGGGATTATCATAGAAATCATCCCAATAGGTTCACCATGCCTTACTCAAACTGAATTTTTTGGCTCTCCTACAGGTGACTGATGAAGGTCTTACATGCAAATGAGTGATTCCAGGCGCCTGTCGAGCCTTCTACAGTCGACTGTAGTGGACTGCTCAAGTCAACCTTTTATTGACTCTTACTTGAGCTTATGGAACAGTCGACTGCAGGTCTATTTATAGTCGTCTGTCTTCCAACAGGCGCCTGTGAATTGTTCTACAATCGTCTGTATGTAACTTGCATTTTCTGGGCTTCATCCCAATTTGTAAGTCAGTCGACTGATGCAGTATTTACAGTCGCCTATATATTTACAGTCGTCTGTACTTTGGTCATCGGTCATCTATATACACGCGTATGTTGCCCTTCTCTGCTTTATTTCCATCCCCTATAGATACATTGTACAGTCGCCTGTGTAGTCTTCTACAGTCGCCTGCTGAAGGATAGACATGCGTATGTCCATTGTACAGTCGCCAGTGTAGTCTTCTACAGTCGCCTGTCCTGGCTCAGAGTATAGCCGTTGGGATTTATTTAGTCGTTGGTCCGTCGACTTTCAGATCTTCATCAGTCGAATGTCGCTGATGTTTCAGCCCAGATTCTAGCCGTTACAGTTTTTTTGTTTTTGGCTTTATCTTTGGGTTTTGAGAGTTCATATAGCGTTCCTTATATGAGAGGGCTGAGTTTATTAGAACTTCTTGGAACTATTGCAAATCTTTAGAGATTGATTAAGCCACTCTCAAACTCTCTCATTTTCCTCTTAGAGCTCATTCTCTCCTTCATGAATTGAAGTCAAGCTCAATGGAAATCATCCACGTGCATATCAAGCAAATCTCATTACTTGGAGATCATCTTCCATGCCTTGCATTCATTAATGAGTAAGTTCATTTCAAGGCATAGGTAAGAGTATTTGTTTTACTTTGTGTTTCATTGAAACCTTAATTCTCTTTGTGGGAATTAGATACTCTCTTTGTGGGATTTACTCTCTTTGTGGGAGTTTGGTGTCCTAGTGTAGGGCTAACCCTAATTCTCTGTGTGGAAGTTAGTAATTCTCTGTATGGGAATTTGACCCATGTGTAGGGTTGGTTTGGTTCTTGTGTAGGACAAAATCCTAGTGAATATTGGTGTCGCTGGACGTACCCAAGTTTAGGGAACCAGGTTTATATCTTGTGTTTGCATTTGGATTGATTGTGTTGATTAATTCCTCTTACATTTATTATTCCGCATTTGCAAGTTAAATTTTAATTGCACAATTTATTGTCATTACTCTCTATTCAACCCCATCTAGAGTGTTTTTTGTTAGTATTGCAAGATAGACAGTCTTTACTATTGGTATCAAAACGAGTTTATAGCATACAACAACGATGGAATTCAACGCTAAATCTGTGTCTCATGTAGTTTAAGACACATGCTAATCAAGTACCATGTTTTGTTAAGTTTAGTATGCATGTCTATGATGTACTGTTTTATTTAGTGGAAGAATGCATAGTTTGCCAAAATATACCATGTAACATCTCATATTAGTGTCGGCCATGTTGCCATTATGCTTCCTTTCTTAGCTTTAAAATCATTATCATGTCAAATTATTAGGATGGCAATGGTAGTATGAATAGTAGATTCATGTTAGCCAGTCAATATGCTATAATAGATATGTTAATGATATGATGTAAAATTTTCAGTTCTGTCATGTAGATTCAAAAATTCATATCTACTAATGTAGACCTCCAAATGGGATGATTCAAAATATTTTGAAAATTTCATGAAGTTAACTACAACTCTCTAGAAGGAAGCAGAACCTAGTTTTGACTGTAGGAATGTGTAAACAGAGACTTTACCATAGTGTCCATTTTAGACAGATTCTGGTACATTGTGAGAAAAATTTCTAAAATCTCTCTACACACCCCCAAAGGACACAATCTTAGATAATTTGGAAACATAACTTAAGCGTCTACAACTTTTATGTTCAGTACTAAACAAGATTATGACCTTAGATAGTTGTTTTAGACCGATATAACATAGTCCAAATTCAAAACAGAATTCTATAGTTGTCACATAAATATCATGCTAAAGTTGGAAAATTATGGTGCTAAGAATGGTGATATTTATGCTTATGGATCTAATGTTGTTATCCATGTAGTAAATTATGTTATGAGAATAGTTCATGCTTATGGATGTTATGTTATGCTTGTACTATGTCACACAAATGCCATGTTATGCTCCGTATTCTCATATTAGCATACTTTATGACAAGATGCTTCCATACCATGATGTGTTTCATATTAAGAATGATGGAGTTATATGTTAATTGGAAACATAAGATGTTGTAGTTTATGTGAAATTTGTTATGAAAAGAATTGTATCTTAACAGAAATTAACACCACATAGACCAAGTGACACATGGACCAGCGTGCCACAGAAATGCTGGATGCCACCTCTTGAACCCATGGGGGCCACCTCTTGAATCTTTGTATGGTATAATATACGACATAGACCTACATGCTACATAGACCAGCATGCCACGAAAATGTCGGGGCCACCTCTTGAATCCATGGGAGCCACCTCTTGAATCCATGAGTCACATTGTAGACATGCTGGCATAAATGGGATTACTTAGGTGTTGCATTTGTATTCATAACCATTCATATTTATCATGTGCATATATGTGATTGTCTGCCTTTACTTCACTCTTATTTAATTCTGTAGCTCTCTGCCTTTACTTCACGCTTATTTAATTCTGTAGCTCTTACTGTTCAATATCTGCATGTGATATTGTTTTCTTTCCCTACATGTTAATTCAATAGAACTTATTTACAGTACTTGTTCCTTATTCGTAAATAGTAGACCTGTTTACAGTTAAGTGACCAGACCCAAGTTAGGAAGAACAGTTCTAAAACTAGGGCATACCTAGCGATGTTAGTATTTTCTACAGGGTCACGCGTTGACGTGTCCTATTTATTTTTTCCAGGTTTCAAAGCAGTACAACCATATCAGGCATGACTTAGGAGTTAGCTTTCAGTTCGTGGTAGAGATGGAATCCTCAGAGGATAGCCTTTTCAGTTGGTTCTTAGGGTAGTCTAGGGAGTGAGTTGTGCGGGTGTGGAACTTTATGTCTTTTGGGGATTTTTCTAGGATTTCTACTGTTGCTCACTTTTGTATTTGAGGATTAGATGATGTAAATAAATAGGTACCTTTGTTTTAATAATAAAGAATGTTGCACTTGTATATGATTGTCTCTTATTTTCTGTGTTGGAGCATTACTTGTACTTTCCAGCAAGTGCGCAGTGACTGTATTATTCTTCTTGTAGACTCTCTTCCTTCCTTTTCTTTTTAACAGTCGCTGCTCTAGGAATACTTGAGACGGATTCGTACTTTTCGAGTATCCTGGGGATCGGGGTGTCACATTTGGCGGCCCATGCAGGCCACCACCCTGCGACGTGCATAAGGTAGTGCGGGTAATACTCCATAAAAAATAGTTGTGTCTTAAGGTGGGTAGTGGCCTTAGGTCTAGACTGAGACATTATTAGTATAGATCCCTATCTATAGAAGGCTAAGCAAAAATATGATTCCAGGTGGATAGATTGTCACCTATGTGTGACATTCTATGGCGTACACTGCTGTGTACATCGGTGCAATTGGTATGTATTCATGGGTTGGTATGATTGGTTCTATATGTGTGCTATATGTTGCATATGTAAGGTACATGCTATAGATATTTCTTTACGGAAATATGTGTAGTTTTAATATATAAGCATATGTAAGGATGTTTCTACGTATACATAGATAGAGTATATTGGTATATGATGATGTATCCATGTGTGTGTGTTCGTTATGCATGTCTCTTGTTGTATGTGCATTTGTTATGACGATATAAATAAAAACATATGAGTGAGACATATATCTAGCTGTATAATTGTATACTTGTATGTATGTATCTATGTATGTATGTTACTTATGTGACTTGGTATTTGTGCTTGTACTTATGTGTACATATGTCTATGGTATGAATGCAGTAGGTGCATTTATGGCTATTGTATGAGGGTGGTATAATTGAATGTATGAAGTGATATGAATGTAGGCATGTGTGTGTATGTATGTGTTGTGGTTCCTTCATCGTGGTGTATATGAACTTGTAAGTAATATTGCTTGTGTTTGATGTGTTAGTGTGTTGCGTGTATATGTCATGTATATATATGTTTGTATAACTATGTGGAGTACTTGTATGAAAATGTCGTGTATGAATACTAGGGTGTATATATACCCGCTTGAGTGTTGTGTATGTGCAGTGTATGGACGTATATGAGTTACATATAGCTATGTGTGGTTAGAGTATATGTAGTGTAGTTTGTATTTCATGGGTGGGACGATCCTTAGATCCATTTAACCTTCGGTTAGACTCTTAACTTTAGAAAGTCTGAGAGCAGACTTTGTTTTTAAGGTGGGTAGAATGTAATACCTATTTTCGTATATGCTGGTAAAATGTACGTATTTGTACGTGTGAACTTTTTGGTTAGTTTTATAAATTTTACATAATTTTCTAATGACCAAATTATTTTTAAAGAAAATTTTAAACATCATTTGGATTAAATGGATGAGTATTTAGATGGTATACTTGGTATTTGGTGAGTAAGTGTATTTTAGTGGAATATTTCTATATATTAGAAAAATAGAAATCCCTAATTTTCCTTATGGATATACCTAGCCTAAGAGGTGTCATCACCTCTTTGATTTTCACCTAACTCTCTCCATTTGGCAAGTTAAGAGGGAATTAAGGGATCACAAGGATGGGGGGATGAATAAAAGAGAATAAATTGGGAAAAGGAAGAAGAAGAAGAAGAAGAAGAAGAAAAATTCAAGTTCTCATCCCCTCTTCTCTCTCCCCTCTCCTCCCTTTGCACCTCCCACTCCACCACCATCTCCACCTTCATCTCCTTAATTCAATCCCCCTATTGACATCCACCATTGGAGCTCTTAAGGTATGGAAGAAGAAAGCTTGAGGATTGATGGGGTCTTCAAGGAGAAGAATGTTGGATCATGTGGATCTCAAACAACACTAGAAAGGGGGTTGAATAGAGTTGTATAAATTATTTAAAAAAATTCGTTTAATAATTATAACACAATAATTCTCTTCCAATGTTGAGCTACTCTTGGTTCTAATCAACAAGATAATCTTTAAACAAATTAAGAGATTAATTACACTCATTACAATCAGAGAGATATTTATATAGCAGAAATAAAACGATGAACTTTGCAATATATTAATAAAGAGTTACAAAGATGATATATATTAACAACAAATAAATTTCTTGCACAAATAAATAAACAAATGCAGAAAGCATGTAGAGACAAGAGATTTTTATCCTGGTTCCTGCAACCTGGGTAAGTCCAGTCCCCGACCAATCCGGTACGAGATTCAATCCACTATTGCCTTAGCATTACAATTACCTAACTTCACTCATTAAGATTTTTAACGACCTAGTATCCCTACCACGATTTCCAACCACCTAACCTTGACTAGGATTTTAATAACCTTTATCACAAAAGGAATCCAAATAAAAAAAAGATCCACTTCACCACAATATTTGGTGGAGATTGGTTTACACCCAACAAAATTAGCTAAGATAATATTGCAAATGTGCTTATGTGGTTTAAAAGAATTTTATAAGATCTTAGATCACACACAGAATATAATTTAATTCATTATGATCTAGATGCTTTTGTTTTCAAAAATCCTTTAAAGAATATTAAATCAAAAGTAAGGATTTTGAAAAACAATTTTCAATAGCAAAAAAATAAAATAGATCTTAAAAGAATTTCAGATAAAAATTGAGATCAGAAAATTAGAACCAGAATATGGTTATGAAAATCAGAGCGTTTGAGAGCGATTGAGAATTTCAAGAGTATAGCTTTAGCTCAAAAGAAAATAGAGAGTTAGGTATTTAGAAATGTTATCAAGAGGCTCTATTTATAGAGTTTCAAGAATAAATTCGAAATTCAAAAACATTTGACTTTAGCCCATCAATCAAGGAAAGGAGTGAATCAAGGGAGCGAAATCAGGAAGTCAAAAACGCAGTTGATAGTCGACTCCCAAGGGAGGTAGTCGACTCACAGTGAGTTTTCATTGAAAATTTTGCTCACAGCTGGTAGTCGACTCCCTCCATTGGTAGTCGACTCCCAGAGTATATTTTTCACTGAAGCTCGGCTAACGGATAAGTAATCAACTCCTGGGTGTTTGGAGATTGACTACAAAGTTAAATCAAATAGCTATGCTCCCAACGAGTTTGAAAACCTTTGTTCCAAAAACGTTGTGTGTGTGTGCAATAAAACTTGGCTTTAACATATTCCTAAAATACCAACTCACACACTTATACTAAAATGAAGAATTTTGTAGCCGATTGATATTGATGTAGATACGCGCTTCATTTTGAATTTGAGCTCCTCTTTAATTAAGCTTGAGCATGTTCTATGACCTTCATCTTTGAGTTTCACTTGTGCTTGACGTAGAGCTATCAAATTGTCTTCATCTTCTGAGTGTGGTTGAGCTTCGTTAGATATGCATAAAGATTATATTATTGATCGCACAACCTGCACACTTTAATAGTTTCATTAGTTCACTAACATCATTTGGTGTGCTCATCATCAAAAACTACTTAGGGATGTGATTCGATTTCTGATCACTCTCCCCCTTTTTAATGATGACACCCAAATGAAAAATAAAATGAATAATAGCACAATAAAAGAACAAGTAAGATAACTTACTCCCATTGCTTAGATAAGGTATGATATGCTCCTATTCCCCATGTATCAAAGCCAGTTAGCAATAGCAATTATTCATTTTCATGTTTTGCATTTACCAATTTTCTCCCCTTTTCATCAATAAAAAAGAATGACAATTATGATAGTATCATAATTATTGAATATAATTAACGATCAAGCAAATTTAGAAATCAATCCAAGCATTTTATCATGTGTATGAGACACAAATTCAACCAAATATATTTGCAAAAAGAGTTAGTAGTTCAAGATATATATTATAACATGAAAATTTCATAAGAAGTTCAATATATATATTATAACATGAAAATTTCATAAGAGATATATCAATGTTTAAAACATGCCATAGGATGATCATAAGCATTGCATCAACTACTAGAGTTGATAACACAAGTCTGAAGCCATCACACCATAATAAAAATATTACAAAACCAAGTCATTGTTTAAAAGAGCATTGTTTAAAATTAAACCAAGATACTTAAGAAGAACCACCATTCTTCTTCTCCTTCTTTAGCTTCTTGAACTCATCAAGGATCATTACAAGTGTCTTCTCAGTCATCTCGTTGTTTCTAGCCACAAAGTCCTTCAAGTTTGCAACCTTTTGGTTGAGCTCTTCAAAGCCTCAATCTTGAGAAATCTTCAGATTCTCGATTTTCTTTAAGAGCATGCCTTGAAACTTAATGATGTAATCAGGCACTTCCTCCGGTGGCGCTTCTTCTTCTCCTTCACTTTCTTCCTCTTCTTCATTTGAATTAACAACAACATGTTTCTTACCTTTCCTTTTCTATGGGTGGAGCTAGCTTTACCAATTAGCTTCTCTTCTAGAATGTTTTGATCGAGGTCTCGGTGAAGACCCATTCGGCCAAATGCATGAGCATCAAACACAAGGGCGGTTTCCAGAACCTCAGACTCATTATCCAATTGAATGCCATACACATTAAAGAGAATGGTTAAGAAGTGACCATGAGCCAAAGGAGATGAAAGTCTAGAAGAAGCAGCAGATTGAAGAATTGAGTCCATGATAATTTTGGCCCAATTAACTTTGATATTACCAAGCATAGCGTAAATATACTTAGCTTTCTTTTAAGACAAAACAAAGTGACTGCTAGACTTTTGGGTAATATTGTATGATAAAATATGTCAAAAATTCTGCCAGGATAACGAAGATCGCTAAAAGGTAATTTAGTGAGTAAAAATTTTCCAGGCAAGTACATTTTATCCAACACATTTCCATCGATCATTTCGATCTCATCTAACATCTTCCCTGTAAAGGGAATCCCTAAAGCTTGACCTAAGGATTTGATAGTGATTGCACGTTTGTTGTCAATAACTTTAGTGATGAAACGAGATTTAGCAAGATCGGGGTCCATGTTTGCATAGAATAAATGAATAAGTCTTGGATAGCAGTAATACATGTTATTCGAGGAAAACAGATTTGACAAATTTTGGACTTCCAGTATACTATCAATTCCATAGTTCTCTACATCCTCAATTTTAACAATTCTCTCATGGATAATTAGTCTTTTGGTTATGTTGAGAAACTTAGCATAGTTAGTAGACTTGAAGAGATATGGTTCAATGGTTTCTCTTTCACTTAGAGAAGATTCAATGATCGTCCTCCTCTTTCCAGCAACTGCTTTCTTAATAGGCATATTGATAGTAAAACTGAAATATTTGCAGATGATATAGAAAATTTCAAAGAAATAAAATGAAGAATTCAAGAGAGTGAATAAAGATTATACCTTAATATTGAAGTTTTCTAAGAAGGGAGATGATAGAATGAGAGCTCCTAGGAAGAGAGAGCAAGAACCACAAAAATTTCAAGGGGATGAACTCAATGGGGGTAGTCAGCTACCTAGGGCTTGGGCTAAGGGTTTTTGAAATTTTGAGATGAAAGGAAGTGATGAATAATAGTTTTTGGATCATCGGTGTGAAGGGATATGATCTATTCCCTTTAGTGGGTTTAATTCATTGCTTGGTTATGAACCCAATAGGCTCAACAAAACCCAATAGGAGTTAGTCAAACAAATGAAGCAATCAAACACAGATTTCGGCTCAGAACTCTGGTAGTTGACTCCCTGAGATGGTAGTCGACACCCTCCTAGGTTGAGTAGTTTTCTCATCCTGAGGGATTTTGACACGCTGGTTTGAGTGTTTGACCAAATTCCTTCACGAGCAACATATATAAGCATTCATATAAAGCAAAAAAATTAAACATATATTTAATCTTTCATATGATTAAGTTTTTTTGCGAAGCGATTTTATTCTTCTCGCAAAGCGTTGATATGATTTGTGTTCATCCTCCTTGATTTAGACTACCTGAAAAATATGATCGTTTGTGGTACTCTTTATGCATTGAGTCCAAAGGGATTAGCCTTTAGGAAACCAAACCCAGTACGGTTTAGTTCCTTCAATAGAGGTATACTTATAACTTTTATTTAAATGAACTTTTTGAACAAATCGATTACGTACCTTTGTCGCTTTTGATCCGTCAAATTCTTGGGAACCCATACACTCAAAAAATTTGGGTTAGCATGATGCATCCTAGTATGCTTAATCCTTTTCTTGGCATGATTAGAATCATAACAAAGTCCGGTTTTGCTAGATGATGCTTTTTGACTATTTATTAAACTATCTAACTTTCCTTTTCCTTCATTGAAGTTTTCGACAATCTTCATCGTAGAATCATATTTGTCTTTAATAGCATGAGAAGATTAACCAAACCCTCAATTTTCTCTTTCATGGAATGTGTGTCTTTTTCTAACAGTTCATTCTTTTCTTTTAATGCAATATTTTCATTAATAAGCTCCTCTTTATCTTTTGCATTCTTCTTAACTAATCTCAAAGTTTTTGTGTGTTCTTTATTGAGCTTTTCATGCATTAAGCAAAGCTCCTTATATGCTCCTCTATAATCCATGTCTTCATCATCACTTGATGATGAGTCATCTTCACTAAATGATGAATCATACAATGAACTTACTTCTGATGACGTGGAAGCTAGGAAACACATATGAACAGTTTTCCTCTCTCTTCTTTGTCATATGATGATGATTCATCGGAGGTAGAATCATCACTTTGATCGAAGGCTGCATATGCTTCCTTCCTTGGTCATCAAGTCTTGTTTCTTCTATCATTCTTTCTTTCTTTATTCTCTCTGCTTTTGACACGGTCTTTGGCGTCTCTGAAGTTCTTCTCCAACGGGTAGTCTCTTTTTACATGTCCTGGTTTATTGCAACCAAAGCAAATAATTTTATTAGTAGAACGAAAAGATCTTCTACCATACTTACTTGTCATGAAGTCTTTGAAGTTCTTTGAGATGAAGGAAATATGATCTTCTTTGTTGATAAAGTCGGAGTCTTCATCGTTGATGTTGAACGCCAGGTTCTTTTTCTTTGGTTTCTCCTCTATCTTCTTGTCTTCCTCAAGCTCAGTCTCATATGCCATGAGATTTCCCATCAATTCTTCAACGGTAAGGTCTCTTACATTATGAGCTTCTCGAATGATCGTCGTCTTCCCTTTCCATTTGGGTCTGAGCGATCTCAATATTTTTATTACCTGATCATACTAAAATAACTTCTTGCATAGACCTGCAAGCTCATTTTTTATGTCAGTAAAATGAGTATTCACCTCGGTAATGCTCTCTCCTTCTTTCATCTTAAAAGATTCAATTTTAGAATGTAAAACATTAATTCGAGATTCTTTTACCTTCTCGGTTACTTCGTGACTTACCTAAAGAGTATGCCAGATATGTTGTGCGATCTCACATTGAAAGACACTGTTAAACTCATTACCTGTTACAGCACAGAATAGTGCGTTCATGGCTTAGGCATTGATTATGATTGAATATTGCATATTTTAGCCACATAATCATCTCCTCTTGTGCACATAATCCATGGAATCATGCTCTCTTAACTACATTTACGTTAAGTTATCATTTGTTAGCATATGATTTTATTTTGACACAATTTCACTTCCCAAAGTATTATAAATGTCTACTATATTTTAGGGATTTTTTTGGATTTTTCAGGTGTTCCGAAGGGGATTAAATCAACTCAAGAAGAGTAGTGCAAAACAGGCGCTTGTAGAAGAAATGACAGTCGCATGGGCAACCGGACAGTCGACTGCCCAGACAACATCAGCTGCCTGCCTTTAAAGGACTGGAGCTGTAGAAGACGAAGCCCAACGACAGTCGCTTGCAAGAGGGTTGACAGTCGACTGTAATAACGACAATCGCCTGTAATAACAACAACAACATTCAACAAGGCATCCAAAGGAGGAGGAATGCAACAAGTGAATCCCAAGTGCAATCTCTGAGCGACACTTGCAACAATTCATCCAAATGCAAACAATGCAAAATCAATCCAATTTCCAACGATGGCAACAACTACAACAAACCCAAGTGCAACACCAATAACAATTTCAACAACTCAACGAGAACATGGCAAAGTTTGCGACAACTCTATAGAAGGGCAAGCTCTCGACACAACCACTCCCAACCCCAACAGAATTCATCATCGGGAGGACCAAACGTCAAGTCTTGTCAAGCGTTGACAACATTGAGGAGTGGTCGAGAAATTAAGAAGCCTGAGCAACCAAGAGTCGAGGAGGAGATAGTTATAAAGAATGAGGCCACCCGAATGAAGAGGTACAAGAGGAAAGATCAGACAAAGGCAACCATTCCGAAGAGATCGTCATTGAAGAGCCCGAACCGTACATTCCTTCTGCACCATTCCCTCAAAGGCTTCAACCTCTACGGAAAGATAAGTTTCAATCCGAAATCCACGAAATATTTCAAAAATGTCAAATTAATATTCATCTTCTTGATGCAATAAATCAAATTCCCGCATATGCTAAATTTTTAAAAGATTTGTGCACCGTTAAGAGAAATGTTAGTGTTAATAAAAGGGCATTCCTAACGCAACAAATTAGTGCTATTGTGTAATACAACACTCCTACTAAATATAAAGATCCAGTCTCACCTATAATACCATGCATCATAGGAACCAAAAAGATAGGGCAATCCCTCCTTGATTTAGGTTCGAGTGTTAACATTTTTCCATATGACTTGTACATGCAATTAGGACTTGGAGAATTAAAATCTACACTTATTATTCTCCAAATGGCCGATAGATCCATCAACGTCCACAAGGGTAGCATAGAGGATGTGCTTGTCCAAGTGGACAAATTTTACTACCCGGTGGACTTTGTCGTGTTGGATATCCTTGGACCTCAAACCAAGACACCAACCCCCATCATCTTAGGTAGACCATTCCTAGCTACAAGCAATGCTATAATCAATTGTAGGGATGATCAACTTAATATCTCTTTTGGCAACTTGAACATTGACTTGAACATCTTTAATGCTTGTAAGTTGCCATCGGGGGATGGTGAGTTTGAGGATGCTTGCATGATTAAGACTCTAGTTAAAGAGTATTTTGATGCGGAGCTTGTTGAAGCGCTTAATGTTGTTGAACATTTTTGTGAAAATATTGACACCGATTATTTTTCACAGGAAGTTGGTGCAATAACAAAGTGGATGCCATCTTTTGAGCCTCTACCATTGGACATGCCATACCAACGGCCATCAAAGCTGGAACACCCATCTTTGAATTTGAGCTGTTGCCGCCATACTTTAAGTATGCATTTCTTGGGGAATCCGGTACATTCCCCGTGGTAATATCGTTTAAACTCTCTAATGAGCAAGAAATGCAATCATTACTAGTGCTTAAAACTCACAAGGAAATTGGTTGGACAATTGCCGACATTAAAGGTATAGACCCCCTAATTTGTAAGCACCACATTTACTTAGAGGATGACACCAAACCCACTAGAGAGATGCAACGTAGGTTAAATCCTAATCTAAAGGAAGTGGTAAAGGGTGAAATCCTTAAGCTTCTTGATGTGGGTATTATATACCACATTGCCAATAGTAGATGGGTTAGCCCCATTCAAGTTGTACCTAAGAAGTCGGGGCTAACGGTAGTTAAAAATGAGAACAATGAGCTAGTCCCCATGCAAGCCACCACGAGATGGCGCATGTGCATTGACTATAGGAAGCTTAATTCTAAGATCCGTAAAGACCACTTCCCTCTCCCATTTCTAGATCAAATCCTAGAGAGAGTGGCCTGACACGAGTATTATTGCTTCCTTGATGGCTACTCCGGTTATTATCAAATTGAAATAGCACCCGAGGAACAAGAGAAGACCATCTTCACTTATCCCTTTGGTACTTTTGCATTCCGGAGAATGCCATTTGGCTTATGTAATGCCCCCGCAACCTTTCAATTTTGTATGCTTAGCATTTTCCATGATATGGTTGAAAAGATTTTGGAGGTACTCATGGATGATTTCTCTGTGTATGGTAGCTCATTTAATAATTTTTTTATTTTACATGGCTTTGGTGTTAGATCGGTGCATCGAGAAAAACCTTCTCTTGAATTGAGAGAAATGCCATTTCATGACCACTGAAGGCTTAGTCCTCGGTCATATTGTATCCAAGGAAGGTATGCAAGTTGACAAGCCAAGATCGAGGTAATAAAAAATCTACACACTCCTCATTGTGTATAAGAGATATTCGATCATTTCTTGGGCATGGGGGTTTTATAGGAGGTTCATAAAAGATATTAGTTCAATATCTCAACCTCTTTACCTGCTTTTGAAAAATAATGTAGATTTTGCTTGGAATAATGATTGTCAACTTGCTTTTGAGAAGTTGAAAATTTTGCTCACATGTTCACCTATTCTCCAGGTGCCAAATTGGACATCACCCTTCGAGATTATGTGCGATGCTAGTGACTATACGATTGGTGCCGTGCTTGGACATCGTCAACGATGTGTGACGTTCTACGATGTACACTGCTGTGTACATAGGTGCAGTTGGCATGTATTCATGGGTTGGTATGATTTTGTTCTATACGTGTGCTATACGTTGCATATGGAATGATGCTATGGTGAGAAGGTGAGAAGAGGAGCTTAAAGTGAGAAGGGAAATCTCGGCCGTCCAATTTCTGATGTGAAGATCCGCTGGCTTAGAAATGCCCCCGGCGTGCACGTGTTGCTCACGTGTCCCAAAAGTCACGCAAGGGGAGTCCCAGCCCTCGTACCATCGCACCCTCTCTCTCTGCCGAAGAAACCCCCAAAATTACCCTCAGCACGCTCTCTCCTCTCTCCCGAAGAAACCCCAAAAAACCATTTTCTTTGGGGATTGCCGTTCACTCTCTCTGCCGAAGAACCCCTAAGAAAACCTCTCTCTCTCTCGAACTCTTCGTCTCATCTCCCTCGTTCTCTCGCAATCTCTCTTGCCCGAAGACCCAAAGAAATTCCCCAGCCGCTCCTCGCGATCTCTCAATCTCGCTTGTTCGAA